>NCTC01004282.1:0-11911 GCA_002319775.1 Fagopyrum tataricum
CGAAAAAGGGAGGAATCACCATGGTGGAGAACCAACATGGAGAAATGGTGCCAAGTAAGACTCAAACCGGTGGAGGGTTTGTATCGACTACCGTAAGTTGAAACACGGTAACTAGAAAGGCCACTTCCCTCTCCCATTTATCGATCAAATGCTTGAACGTCTTGCGGGACACCCTTACTACTGTTTCTTAGATGGGTATTCGGGTTATTTTCAAATAGCCATAGCCCCGGAGGATCAAGAGAAAACAACCTTTACATGTTCTTTTTGGCACTTTTGCGTACCGTAGAATGCCATTTGGACTATGTAATGCTCCCGCACCTTCCAACGGTGCATGATAAGTATTTTTTCTGAATACATTGAAAACTTTATTGAAATTTTTATGGATGATTTCACCGTTCATGGAAATATTTTGATGCATGTCTAGGGACACTTAAACCTTGTTCTTAAAAGATGTGTAGAAACCAACTTAGTTCTCAATTCTGAAAAAATGTCATTTTATGGTGGAGCAAGGAATTGTACTAGGCCACATAATCTCATCTAAAGAATAGAAGTAGACAAAGCTAAAATTGATGTTATCCAAACTTTACCTTATCCTACTAATGTGCGTGAAATCCGATCCTTTTTAGGTCATGCAGGGTTTTACCGGCGGTTCATCAAGGATTTCTCAAAGATCTCCGCACCGTTGTGTGAACTTTTTGAAGAAGGATGCCACTTTCATAGTAGATGAGGAATGCAAGAAGGCCTTTGACACATTGAAAGAATGCCTCACACGTGCTCCAATAATCCAATCACCGAATTGGGAAGAAGCCATTTGAGATAAATGTGTGACGCTAGTGATTACGCTGTAGGGGCGGTTTTGGGACAAAAGGACGGGAAAGCCTCACATGTAATCCACTACGCATCAATGACCTTGAACGGAGCTCAAAGGAACTACTCTACCACCGAAAAAGGAAATGTTGGCCGTGGTCTTTGCCCTGGAAAAATTCAGGCAGTACTTGCTAGGTGTCAAGGTAATAGTGTACACTGACCATGCAGCGTTACGCTATCTCATGACTAAGAAGGAGACCAAGCCAAGGTTGATTCGTTGGATCCTACTTCTAAGTGAGTTTAACTTAGAAATCCGGGACAAGAAAGGAGCGGAGAACCTTGTGGCTGATCACCTAAGTCGGTTGATATTAGAGGAGGAAGATCCAGCAGAAGGAAAGGCCAGTCTAGGAAGTTTCCCGGACGATACCTTCTACACAACTCTTTGTTGTGTAACCGCACCCGCGGCCGAAGAGGACCGCCCCCGCGGCAACCCGCCCTTGCGGCGTGATCTGGCCGCCCCAGCGGAATACCCTGCAGACGTGTTGTGTAAGCTCCATTCCTTTAAGCCGTGGTTTGCTGACCTCGTGAACTTTCTTGTGAGAGGCGAGTATCCACCAGATTTCACCAAAGCTCAGAGGGAAAAGGTGAAAGCCGAGGCTAGGCACTATGTTTGGGACGATCCCTACTTGTGAAAACATTGTAGTGATCAAGTAATTCGACGTTGCATTCCGGACAACGAGGTACAATCTGTCCTATCATTTTGTCATTCCGAAGCATGTGGAGGTCATTTTGGGGCTAACAAAACGGCTAGGAAGGTACTAGAAGCTGGTTTCTTTTGGCCACACATTTTTCGAGATGCTTATGCGTTTTGTAAAGTGTGTGATAGGTGTCAAAGGATAGGTAATATCTCTAGGAGAAATGAAATGCCTCAATCGTCGCTTATTTTTTGTAAAATTTTTGACGTTTGGGGAATAGATTTTATGGGCCCATTTCCTAACTCCTTTGGGAATATTTATATATTACTTGCGGTGGACTATGTTTCCAAGTGGGTGGAAGCAAAGGCCACCAAAACTGATGACTCTAAAGTTGTGGCAGATTTTCTTAAGGATACCATCTTTGTAAGATTCGGCATCCCTAAAGCTTTGATAAGCGATAGAGGAACGCACTTTTGCAACAAGACGATCACCGCCCTCCTCAAGAAGTATCATGTTCACCAACGGGTTTCCACGGTGTACCACCCACAAACCAATGGGCAAGCGGAAGTGTCAAATCGAGAGATCAAGACGATCCTTGAAAAGACGGTTACCCCCGGAAGGAAGGATTGGAGCTTAAGGCTCAACGATGCCTTGTGGGCATACCGCAAGGCGTACAAGACCCCAATTGGGATGTCACCATTCCGGCTTGTGTTTGGAAAGGCGTGTCACCTACCGGTGGAGCTAGAACACAAGGCTTGGTGGGCGGTCAAAAAGTGCAACATGAACATGAATGAAGTTGGAGAATTCCGGAAACTCCAATTGCAAGAGCTTGAAGAATTGAGGCTCGATGCATATGACCATGCCACAGCATACAAGGAAAAAACCAGGGCGTGGCATGACCGGAATATCCTCCGAAAGGACTTCCAAGCGGGTAGTAAAGTCCTTTTATTTCAATCACGTTTAAAACTTTTTGCAGGAAAGCTTCGCTCAAGATGGACAGGTCCGTACGTCATAGCCGAAGTCCATCCACATGGTGCGGTGGATCTCTACGATCCACAAACACACAAAATCTTCAAAGTCAATGGACAAAGGCTCAAGCCATACCAAGAAGGAATCAAAAATGATCCGATTGATGAGATGGTCTTGGAGGAAGCCTAAGCAGAGAATTGAAGCCCTTACGTCGAGCCAACGACGTAAAACAAAGGCGCTGCTCGGGA
This sequence comes from Fagopyrum tataricum, assembly GCA_002319775.1. Taxonomy (NCBI): domain Eukaryota; kingdom Viridiplantae; phylum Streptophyta; class Magnoliopsida; order Caryophyllales; family Polygonaceae; genus Fagopyrum; species Fagopyrum tataricum. The sequence goes on from NCTC01004282.1 coordinate 2,720, forward strand.
GGCAACCCGAGAAAATAAGAGAAAAGGAGGTTTTAACGTTCTGTCAAGGAAACCGCACCTGCGGTGAACCAGCGCTCTAAGCCCGCCTCCAGCGGCCTTGCCAGCGGAAGCACCACGCTGTCACCGCCTCCGCGGTGACAGACCCCCGCTCCCGCGGTTTTTCCTTGAACGAGCGCTCCCAGCGCCGCACCCAGCGCTGGGCCTGCGTCTCCACTTCCATTGTCACCGCCCCCGTGGTGACAAGTCACCGCCCCTGCGGTAAAACCCAGAAAAGAAAAAAAATAGGATCGGGATTTTAAATCCCTAACCCACTCACTTTTCTCACTCCTCCTCACATTTCCCTCTCTCAACACCCTCACTCTCCCTCACTCTCACGCCCCAGCACCACCCAACCACACCTTCCCTGCGCCGCCTCGTTCTCGCCGCTCCCGCGCCACCCTCGCTCCGCCCCCGCGGCTCAGCTCCACCGCCCCTGCGGATAAAAACAGAAGGTCGTCTACTCCTTTTTCTTTGTGAAATTCTAATTCTTTTAATTGGAATTGTGATTAGAATGGATGCCACACGAAAATATAAGATGACTGATAGGGAGAAAGCTCGATATGAGATTGTGCAAAACCGGCAAGTCTTTGCCACTCGGTTTTTGCACATTCCGACTTTGGAACAATTGGGCATGTTGGAAAGCATGAAATCTTTCCTCGACCATGCTGGGATCGGGGATTTACTTGAAAGGAGTGCCAAAACGTACCCCGAACTGACCAGACAGTTCGTGGCTACATTTACCACGGAGTTAGAGGACCACGCCTGTGTCGGCCTCACTTTTAAATTCAACAAGAGGAAGTACACAGTCAACCTCTCTCAGTTACAGGAGGCCTTTGGGGTGTCTAAGAACCCTTCGGATCAATGGTGGGAGGGACCTCCTACACAAGATTTAGTGGACTTTTGGCAAGCGGCTACCGGCTCTAACTTTCGAACGGGGGGTGAGTACAACAACAAACTCACTCACCCCTCTTTGAGGCTCCTGTCCAAGATCCTCATGTGTGTCTTCTGTGGACACAAAGAGGAGAACAAGGTCGCCCTCAAGGACCTTTACTTGCTTTACTCCTGTGTTGCGACATGTGACATCGTGCCAGATTGGATGAGTCTCTTCTTCTCCGCTTTGAGGCGGATTAGGAAGGATGAGCCGCAAGACATTGTAGGAGGTGGGATCATCTCCCTTATTGCGGAGCAAGTCATGGATTTGTCCGAGCTAGAGGATGGGATGGCGATCCCATTTTATGACGAGGCCCTTCTTCGGCGGTGCAAGCTCCTGAGGAGAGATGGTGAAAACCTCTTCTGGTCATCTTTTTCAGATGGGAGTCACATCTGAAAACGCTGGCTGCGGCCGTCTTCGGCCGTCTTCGCTTCGTCAGGCTGGGTCACCGCAGGGGCGGACAGGGTTGGCCGCGGGGGCGGTGACATGTCTCTTCATGGCCGCGGGCGAAGACGCTGGCTGCGGCTCTCGGTGGTGGTCTTCATGGTTGTCACCGCAGGGGCGGACTGGAGAGTCCGCGGGGGCGGTGACAGGCTTGTCTTGGCCGCGGGCGTTGACGCAGGCAGCGGCACTCATCTGTGTTGTCACCGCGGGGCGGTGACTGGTTGTCTTCGGTCGCTGGTGAAGCCGCTGGCTGCGGCGCTGGAAATGAGTGTCACCGCGGGCGGTGACACTGATCCGCGGGGGCGGTGTGCACCAGAATCTGATCTTCGACGATTTTCTTCAACTCCTAAGTGTTGCTAATACCTTCTTTTGCTTCAATTTTGAATCTTTTATCTGGATCACAGTATTAGCAATATAAACTGACTCAAAAACATAAAAACGACTCTAAAAGCTACCTAAAATGATAGTGATTACATCACCTATCAAACTCCCCCATACTTAGACTCTTTACTCGTCCCGAGTAAACAACACATCAAACAATTCAGCTTACAAGCCTCAGGAAGTATGGCGTAGTATAAAAGATGAGGAACAAAAGAGAAAAAAATAAGCAAAGAAAATGAGAGAAAAAAAAAAGAAAAGAGAAGGAAATATGAGAGAATGTGAGAAAAACTACCATCCTTATTGCTCCAAGAGTGACCTACCCGGACATCCTCCTTATGACTCCCCTTCTTATGTCGCCAACGCCGGAAGGAGAACCTACACTCGGTATTGCTCATTTTGCCAAGGAGCCCTTTCGGGTTTTCACCTTGCCACTCTTCTTTTTTTTCATTGATGATCTCACCAAAAGTCTCACCTCCCTCAAGTCCAATTTTGCACCAACCTAGAGTTGGTCGGACTACCTTCTTTTTACCTAAACCGCCCTTTCGGGTTTTCGGTTTATCCAAGGATTTCCTTGCCTTTTTCTCAATTCTTTTGGTTTTTTCTCTTCTTTTTTTTTTTTTTTTGAAATGAATTACAAAGCTGAATTTAAATTAAATTCAAATGACTAGAAAAATTAAACAAACTCAAAAAAACATACATGATAAATACCCTCCCCCATACTTGAAGAAAGCTTTGCCCTCAAAGTGTGAAAATGAAAGCAAAGATAATAAATGGAGAAGGGCAAGAGATGTGGCTCACTAGTGGGATGGTCCGGCTGGACCATCCGGACCGTGCTCCGGAGGATACGGGAAGTGGCTGAAAAAGTGCTCCTGACGCTGGTACAAGCCGTCAAGGCGGGCCTGCTGTGCGTCCATCCTCGCCGCGTAAGAGGTCTCAAAGTTGGCTTGCCAAGCCAACTGCTGAGCCTCCATCCTCCTCTCAAAATCTGCCTGCCACACCTGCTGCTGCTCGAGCATAGTCGTCTGGTAGCCGGTCTGCCACTGCTGATGCTGCGTGGTCAGTGCCGCCATCTGAGCGAGCAGGCTGGCGTGAGCGGGGTCATCCTCTGCCGCCGCGGTGGGCATCTCCTCATCGACGGACATGTGGTCCTCCTGTGGGACCCTACCGGAGCTCGCCGCGTGCCGCTCAATAATAGCGACCTGTGATCGCCTCGGGATGGTGGGGTCAGCGGCGATGTAGAGATCGGAGAGCTCATCTCCTAATGGTAGCGGCCGGGGGAGGTAGATGATGTGACTCCCATCTGAAAAAGATGACCAGAAGAGGTTTTCACCATCTCTCCTCAGGAGCTTGCACCGCCGAAGAAGGGCCTCGTCATAAAATGGGATCGCCATCCCATCCTCTAGCTCGGACAAATCCATGACTTGCTCCGCAATAAGGGAGATGATCCCACCTCCTACAATGTCTCGCGGCTCATCCTTCCTAATCCGCCTCAAAGCGGAGAAGAAGAGACTCATCCAATCTGGCACGATGTCACATGTCGCAACACAGGAGTAAAGCAAGTAAAGGTCCTTGAGGGCGACCTTGTTCTCCTCTTTGTGTCCACAGAAGACACACATGAGGATCTTGGACATGAGCCTCAAAGAGGGGTGAGTGAGTTTGTTGTTGTACTCACCCCCCGTTCGAAAGTTAGAGCCGGTAGCCGCTTGCCAAAAGTCCACTAAATCTTGTGTAGGAGGTCCCTCCCACCATTGATCCGAAGGGTTCTTAGACACCCCAAAGGCCTCCTGTAACTGAGAAAGGTTGACTGTGTACTTCCTCTTGTTGAATTTAAAAGTGAGGCCGACACAAGCGTGGTCCTCTAACTCCGTGGTAAATGTAGCCACGAACTGTCTGGTCAGTTCGGGGTACGTTTTGGCACTCCTTTCAAGTAAATCCCCGATCCCAGCATGGTCGAGGAAAGATTTCATGCTTTCCAACATGCCCAATTGTTCCAAAGTCGGAATGTGCAAAAACCGAGTGGCAAAGACTTGCCGGTTTTTGCACAATCTCATATCGAGCTTTCTCCCTATCAGTCATCTTATATTTTCGTGTGGCATCCATTCTAATCACAATTCCAATTAAAAGAATTAGAATTTCACAAAGAAAAGGGAGTAGACGACCTTCTGTTTTTATCCGCAGGGGCGGTGGAGCTGAGCCGCGGGGGCGGAGCGAGGGTGGCGCGGGAGCGGCGAGAACGAGGCGGCGCAGGGAAGGTGTGGTTGGGTGGTGCTGGGGCGTGAGAGTGAGGGAGAGTGAGGGTGTTGAGAGAGGGAAATGTGAGGAGGAGTGAGAAAAGTGAGTGGGTTAGGGATTTAAAATCCCGATCCGATTTTTTTTCTTTTCTGGGTTTTACCGCAGGGGCGGTGACTTGTCACCACGGGGCGGTGACAATGGGAAGTGGAGACGCAGGCCCAGCGCTGGGTGCGGCGCTGGGAGCGCTCGTTCAAGGAAAAATCCGCGGAGCGGGGGTCTGTCACCGCGGAGGCGGTGACAGCGTGGTGCTTCCGCTGGCAAGGCCGCTGGAGGCGGGCTTGGAGCGCTGGTTCACCGCGGGGGCGGTGACTTTGGGCCGCGGGTGCGGTTTCCTTGACAGAACGTTAAAACCTCCTTTTCTCTTATTTTCTCGGGTTGCCTCCGAGCAGCGCCTTTGTTTTACGTCGTTGGCTCGACGTAAGGGCTTCAATTCTCTGCTTAGGCTTCCTCCAAGACCATCTCATCAATCGGATCATTTTTGATTCCTTCTTGGTATGGCTTGAGCCTTTGTCCATTGACTTTGAAGATTTTGTGTGTTTGTGGATCGTAGAGATCCACCGCACCATGTGGATGGACTTCGGCTATGACGTACGGACCTGTCCATCTTGAGCGAAGCTTTCCTGCAAAAAGTTTTAAACGTGATTGAAATAAAAGGACTTTACTACCCGCTTGGAAGTCCTTTCGGAGGATATTCCGGTCATGCCACGCCCTGGTTTTTTCCTTGTATGCTGTGGCATGGTCATATGCATCGAGCCTCAATTCTTCAAGCTCTTGCAATTGGAGTTTCCGGAATTCTCCAACTTCATTCATGTTCATGTTGCACTTTTTGACCGCCCACCAAGCCTTGTGTTCTAGCTCCACCGGTAGGTGACACGCCTTTCCAAACACAAGCCGGAATGGTGACATCCCAATTGGGGTCTTGTACGCCTTGCGGTATGCCCACAAGGCATCGTTGAGCCTTAAGCTCCAATCCTTCCTTCCGGGGGTAACCATCTTTTCAAGGATCGTCTTGATCTCTCGATTTGACACTTCCGCTTGCCCATTGGTTTGTGGGTGGTACGCCGTGGAAACCCGTTGGTGAACATGATACTTCTTGAGGAGGGCGGTGATCGTCTTGTTGCAAAAGTGCGTTCCTCTATCGCTTATCAAAGCTTTAGGGATGCCGAATCTTACAAAGATGGTATCCTTAAGAAAATCTGCCACAACTTTAGAGTTATCAGTTTGGTGGCCTTTGCTTCCACCCACTTGGAAACATAGTCCACCGCAAGTAATATATAAATATTCCCAAAGGAGTTAGGAAATGGGGCCCATAAAATCTATTCCCCAAACGTCAAAATTTCTACAAAAAATAAGCGACGATTGAGGCATTTCATTTCTCCTAGAGATATTACCTATCCTTTGACACCTATCACACACTTTACAAAACGCATAAGCATCTCGAAAAATGTGTGGCCAAAAGAAACCAGCTTCTAGTACCTTCCTAGCCGTTTTGTTAGCCCCAAAATGACCTCCACATGCTTCGGAATGACAAAATGATAGGACAGATTGTACCTCGTTGTCCGGAATGCAACGTCGAATTACTTGATCACTACAATGTTTTCACAAGTAGGGATCGTCCCAAACATAGTGCCTAGCCTCGGCTTTCACCTTTTCCCTCTGAGCTTTGGTGAAATCTGGTGGATACTCGCCTCTCACAAGAAAGTTCACGAGGTCAGCAAACCACGGCTTAAAGGAATGGAGCTTACACAACACGTCTGCAGGGTATTCCGCTGGGGCGGCCAGATCACGCCGCAAGGGCGGGTTTGCCGCGGGGGCCGGTCCTCTTCGGCCGCGGGTGCGGTTACACAACAAAGAGTTGTGTAGAAGGTATCGTCCGGGAAACTTCCTAGACTGGCCTTTCCTTCTGCTGGATCTTCCTCCTCTAATATCAACCGACTTAGGTGATCAGCCACAAGGTTCTCCGCTCCTTTCTTGTCCCGGATTTCTAAGTTAAACTCACTTAGAAGTAGGATCCCAACGAATCAACCTTGGCTTGGTCTCCTTCTTAGTCATGAGATAGCGTAACGCTGCATGGTCAGTGTACACTATTACCTTGACACCTAGGCAAGTACTGCCTGAATTTTTCCAGGGCAAAGACCCACGGCCAACATTTCCTTTTCGGTGGTAGAGTAGTTCCTTTTGAGCTCCGTTCAAGGTCATTGATGCGTAGTGGATTACATGTGAGGCTTTCCCGTCCTTTTGTCCCAAAACCGCCCCTACAGCGTAATCACTAGCGTCACACATTATCTCAAATGGCTTCTCCCAATTCGGTGATTGGATTATTGGAGCACGTGTGAGGCATTCTTTCAATGTGTCAAAGGCCTTCTTTGCATTCCTCATCTACTATGAAAGTGGCATCCTTCTTCAAAAGTTCACACAACGGTGCGGAGATCTTTGAGAAATCCTTGATGAACCGCCGGTAAAACCCTGCATGACCTAAAAAGGATCGGATTTCACGCACATTAGTAGGATAAGGTAAAGTTTGGATAACATCAATTTTAGCTTTGTCTACTTCTATTCCTTTAGATGAGATTATGTGGCCCTAGTACAATTCCTTGGCTCCACCATAAAATGACATTTTTCAGAATTGAGAACTAAGTTGGTTTCTACACATCTTTTAAGAACAAGGTTTAAGTGTCCTAGACATGCATCAAAACTATTTCCATGAACGGTGAAATCATCCATAAAAATTTCAATAAAGTTTTCAATGTATTCAGAAAAAATACTTATCATGCACCGTTGGAAGGTGCCGGGAGCATTACATAGTCCAAATGGCATTCTACGGTACGCAAAAGTGCCAAAAGGACATGTAAAGGTTGTTTTCTCTTGATCCTCCGGGGCTATGGCTATTTGAAAATAACCTGAATACCCATCTAAGAAACAGTAGTAAGGGTGTCCCGCAAGACGTTCAAGCATTTGATCGATAAATGGGAGAGGGAAGTGGTCCTTTCTAGTTACCGTGTTCAACTTACGGTAGTCGATACAAACCCTCCATCCGGTTTGAGTCTTACTTGGCACCATTTCTCCATGTTGGTTCTCCACCATGGTGATTCCTCCCTTTTTCGGAACAACTTGTGTTGGACTAACCCATTTGCTATCCGAGATTGGAAAAATCATGTCCGCTTGAAGGAGCTTCAAAACTTCCTTTTTCACAACATCCATCATGGGCGGGTTGAGCCGCCTTTGAGGTTGCCTTGAGGGTTTTGCATCTTCCTCAAGGAGGATCCGGTGCATGCAAGTGGAGGGACTAATCCCTTTTATGTCCGCTATAGTCCACCCAAGAGCCGTCTTGTGCTCTTTAAGCATTTCCACCAACTTCTCTTCTTGTTGAGGAGACAACTTGCTAGAAACAATTACGGGCAATGTGTCATTGTCTCCAAGGAATGCATATTTGAGATGTTGGGGAAGTTCCTTTAGTTCTATCTCGGGGCCTGCACAATTGAAGGAACAAGCTTCTCGCTTGAGGTTAGTAGAGTGGGCCCAATGGCCAAAGGTGTGATGGGGGAGCCTTGTGTGGCTATCCACTTGGGCTAGAACATCTTGCATAGTAGAGGTCAAAACATATTCCGATTTATGAGCATCAATGTCATTTTCAATTATACTTTTTAGTTCATCAAAATCGGAAATGTTAAACACATCTTGCACAATTGGTTCAATTATGTCAATAGAGCATAAAGAATGGTCATCAATGGGGTGTTTCATGGCATCATATATGTTAAATTCAATAATCTCACCATCAAATTCCATGCTCAATTTTCCACTTACATAATCTATTTTTGTTCTAGCCGTTTTCAAGAAAGGTCTTCCTAACAAAATGGGTGCAGCATGCGTATCATGTTCCATGTCTAAAACAAAGAAATCTGCCGGAAAAATCAAGTTGTCAACCATTACAAAAACATCTTCAATTATTCCTTTAGGATACACATTAGACCTATCGGCTAATTGGACGACAATTCGAGTTTCATTCAGTGGTCCAAGACCAAGTGATTGATAGATAGAATAAGGAAGCACGTTTATCGATGCACCTAAGTCTAGCATGGCTTTATCGAAACGAGTTTCACCTATGACACAAGGGATACTTACCATGCCGGGATCACTACATTTCTTGGGCATCCGTCGTTGGAAAATCGCAGAGACATGCTCACTTACTTGGACCTTTTGTTTCCCCTTCAGTTTTTGGTTTCTCTTGACCGTGCATAGCTCCTTCAAGAACCGAGCATACTTAGGAATGCTTTTCACAAGTTTTAGAAGAGGGATATTTACCTCGCATTTTGAGAAAGTATCAAAAAGATCCTTATCCTCAATCACCCTTCGCTCCCTGAGTGCTTCCGGAAAGGGGCCGGTGGTTTCTCAGCATATAATGGTGGGAAATTTGGACGGATGTAAGAATCCTCCTCCAAAGAACTCTCTGACGTCTTAACCGCAGGGGCGGTGTCATCCAGCCGCAGGGGCGGGTTCTCCATCCGCGGGGGCGGGTTATCCAGCCGCAGGGGCGGATTAGCGTCAGAGGACGCTTCCTTTGGAACCAAAGCTGTCTTTGGCTGTACTTGCCTTCCGCTTCTTAATGTTAGAGCACTAACATTCTCCTTGGGGTTCACGACGGTCTGGGAAGGCAGGTTCCCCGAGGATCGAGCTTCGATCCTTGTGATGGCTTCCGCCATTTGTCCAACCTGTTTCTCAAGATTCTTGATGCTAGATTCTGTGGTTTGGACATGAGTAGCAAAGTGTTTAGTCAAAACATGTAACATATCATCAGTGGATTGGACTTACCTTGGCGAGGCTGCTGTTGTTGTTGGTTTTGTTGGTCCTCCACCGATAGTTTTGTTGATCACGCCAACCCGGCATGTAATTTTGAGCATATGGGTTGTCCCGTTGTCGTTGCTGCTGTTGTCCATACCCGATAGCATTCACCTCGGCTGCTTCATCTTGAACTTGTGGGCACAAGTCCGTGGGATGGAAGGGATCGGCACATACTCACAAGCCTTGAGTTGTTGTGGAGTTCCCATCAAGGTGAGCCTCTTACCACAAGCCTTGAGTTGTTGTGGAGTTCCCATCAAGGTGAGCCT
>NCTC01004283.1:0-11900 GCA_002319775.1 Fagopyrum tataricum
GTGATAGCTCGGCTTACGGTTCATCCTCAGCCTGGCAGAGGGATTTGATGGGCTTAGATTTGGAAATCCGATTTCCGGTACGGACGGTCGTTTGTCCGAGTTAGAGGCGTTACCTGACCTGTCCGGAGAGATCCTGCAGAAGCAAGAGAGTTGCCCCTTTTTGAGGAGGGTCCGGGACAGGAGTCCCGAGGAAGAGCACCACAGTTTGTCACGGGAGCAGATGGCTATTGAGACGTCAGAGACGCATTTGTGTACCATCGGATCCGGAGCTTAGAGAGCGGATTTTGCAGGAGGCCCATTCCACACCTTACTCAGTGCACCCAGGCGTGAGTAAGATGTACCAGGACCTTAGGAGATCCTATTGGTGGGGTGGGCTTAAGCCCGATGTAGCTAGATATGTGGCCCGATGCGCAACCTGCCAGCAGGTCAAGATTGACCACCATAGACCCGAGGAGAGCTTCACCCGTTGCCCGTGCCGCAGGGGAAGTGGGAGGACATATCTAATGGACTTCGTGACCCGCCTGAGACCGAGTAGGAGCTTTGACGCGATATGGGTGGTAGTAGACCGGCTAACGAAGACCGCACGTTTCATTCCTATACGGGAAACGTTGTCGGTGAGTCGTTTAGCCGAGGAGTTACCTGTCAGATTATGAAGCTACATGGAGTCCCGAGGACCATCATCTCGGACCGGGACGGGCGTTTTACCTCGAGGTTCTGGCAATAGGTACACGCCGCCCTAGGTTCGAGTCTCCATTTCACCACCGCATGCCACTCCCAGACTGACGGCCAGTTTGAGCGGACTATTCAGACCTTAGAGGATATGCTTCCGAGCGTGTGTACTAGACTGGGGTCAGGTATGGCCAGATCATCTCCCGTTGGTCGAATTTTCGTATAATAACAGTTGGCACCCTTCGATTGGGATGGCACCGTATGAGGCATTGTATGGACGGAGATGCCGTACTCCCTTGTGTTGGGACGAGCCCGGGAGCTTTAGCATTGTAGCACCGGATCAGGTACAGGATGACATGGCGAGAGTCGCTTGATTCGGGAGAGGATGTTGGCTGCGCAGAGCCGTCAGAGGTCGTATGCGGATAGGAGGCGTAGACCTCTCGAGTTCAGGGTAGGAGCTCAGGTCTGGTTGAGGGTGTCACCGACACGGGGCGTTAGACGATTCGGCATTAAGGGGAAGTTAAGCCCCCGATATGTCGGACCTTTTGAGATCTTGGAGAGAGTCGGTGAGGTGGCATACCGGTTAGCATTGCCACCGCGGTTGGAGGGTATACACCCGGTCTTTCATGTCTCTCAGCTGAGAGAGTACATACATGACCCGAGACACGTCATTAGTCATGAGGACCTAGTGGTCGAGCCGGACCACACTTTCGCAGAGCACGTGATAGCGGTCTTAGATCGGAGTACGAGACGCCTTTGATCGAAGGAGATACTGATGCTTAGGATTCAGTGGTCGAGGCGAGGAGCCGACGAGGCTACATGGGAGACGGAGGATAGTATCCGGAGGAAATATCCCGAGTTTTATGCAGACCTAGCCACATCGATAGGACCGTCGGGTTAGTCACGAGATCTTTCTTGTTTGCTTATTGTGTTATGTGTTTGGTTGAGTTATGTGGACCTTACGAGGTTGTGATATGTTTTTATACATAAGCTTGATTAGAGATGATAGTATACCTTTTATGATTTGTATAGGATTACGAGGTGGATATATTGGAGAGTGTTGGATTTAGCAAGTTTCGGGACGAAACTTGTTTTTAGCGGGGTTAGATGTAACGCCCGGAAATTTTAGAAAACGAATACATCGTGTTATTCCTATTTCCGTAAATTATTCTACGGGAATATCCGAATTTTATTCCGAAGCCGTGAACCATAAATTATTTTTTTTCGAGAATGTCGGAAAATAATCCGACCCGTAACACCCGTTACGGAATTAGTTTAACGAGTTGTTTTCCACCCGGTTTTCTTCTTGCTTTCTTCTTCTTAACGAAAATCCCGGCCGAGATAATCTCAGCCTGCCTATCTCGGCCTTCCTATCTCGGCCGAGACCGAGGCCCAGCCGCTGGCTTGTGGAGCGTGCCGCCCAGCCTACCCCCGCCTACGCCTGCAGGAGCACGCCTGCCTACTCCCCGCCTACGCCTGCAAGAGCCTAGGCCTGCAACCATGCCGCCCAGCCTACCCGACCCCTCGGTCCAGGCTGCTCCCTCCTTCGCCCAACAGTGGCCACTCTCCCACACTCCAACCCGCTTCTCCCCTCTCTTCTCTCCCTCGTCCCCGCCGCAGGCCTGCACTCACCAGCCTCAGCCCTCTTTCCTTCGTCACTCACCACCTTGCACTCCTCTCTCTTCGATCTCCCCTCTCTTGCTCCAGCCGGCCGCCCTTCGCGAGCACCGGAGCCACCACCTGCCAACACGAGGAGCGGAGCCCTCCTCGGCTTGGCCGGTCGAAGCCCGAGAGCCGTCGACGCCCCACGCTTGCTTCCCTCTCTTCTCTGCCACCGCCCCGGAGAAGCCTTGCTCCGCCCTTGCGGCGCCTGCCTGCACGAGCACCGCGGACGCCACCGGGGAGCCACTCACCACCTGCTCCCTCTTCTCGGCGACTAGCCCGGCGGGTTAGATGGACGGATGCATCCGTACCATTCCTTGCCGGTAAGTAGGGACCGAGGCGAGACCATTAGGGTCTCGTGTCACAAAAGAAGTTGAACTAAATTGGAATACGACTTAATAATAAAAGATAAGGAACCGGACTTGTGTGATCTATGTTTTGTGTTATGGGTGTGTTTGTGCCTTCACCGCTTTTCTAATGCCTAGAATATTAGCTAACGGTTTTAAACCGATTGTGTAGATGACTTGCAGGTTAGGGATGCCGCCGAGTGAGGCTGAGGAGTGGACAGCCGGGGTCTCCGTACATTATAGGACATGGATGTTTTGAGTCTTTTCATGTCGCCTTTTATGGATATTGTCGTTTGTTAGAATTCGGATTTATTTACGTTGTTTTGAGGACTCGGCTGAGTTTCCAAGTTGTAGTTTCGTACTTTTCGTTTTCGCATACATTAAAAACATATTTGGGGTGTTACAGCTGGTTGAATCGATTGTAGGTTTTGTTGTATCCTTAAACGTTATTTGCTTGAAACCCAACAACAATAAGATATAGGAGCAAATAGAACTTAAAAGATAGTGATTCGTGACTCAAAGTCTTTACAAAACACAAAATACCCTAACAAGCGTGTTAACTATATATTAAGCCGTTAAATACTTATCACCATCAATTATATAAGAGCTTTTTCTTTTTGTAAATTAGAAAATTGTATAATTTATATGTGATTTCAATGTATTTTTAGGAGGCAAACTAATCTCTAAAAATTTATAAAATCCTCGTCGTGATCTATTAAACTGTTTATACGTCATCTTTTTCTTTCTTTTTCTTTTATTTTTTCAAATAGAGTGGAAATACAAAAAAAAAATCCTTATCATGATTAATACAAATTAATTGTATATTATCGTTACAATACAAGGTATCATCGCAATTTGAAGTATAAACTGGTAATCCCCAAATATGAATAATTTCGATATTTTTTACTATAAAACATTTAATTAGGTTGAGTGATTTTTGAAATCGATTGCTTATTATTAGATTATTAGTATTTTAATAAAAGTTCCTATACTTTTAAAGCTCTAAAAATTTTCCAAAACAAGTAAGAATTTCAAAGTTAAGATTTATTGATACATCTTACCTAAATAAGCAAACATTTGAATTTTTAGAAACATATACCTTAGCCCACCTAAAAAATTTCATATTTACAGTGTTAATGCAATAATACATGTCCTTTAAACCTAATTATAATAATAATTCATAGGCAACTTTTTGAATTAAAAAAAACAATTATAGAAAATAACTACACATAGAGTACTTTTTAACAAATTAAAATATCAAAATTTGAAATTATGTATATAAAAATCTTATTATTTGTCATGGAGTGGTTAAGAATCATTTATTAACTAAACTATTCAAAATTCACTATATAAAGATGGACGGTAGAGTACCTATACATTCATCCACAACATTAGCTAATAGCTCTTCAAGGAACAAAGTTTCATCCGAAAAGCTCACATATGACTACTTCAAGATTTCATTTCGTCATTCTTGCTTTCTTCTTTCTAGTTATCTTTGCTGAAGCAAGAGGTATAGCTCGTTCGACTTTCATCATAATCTTCTTCTTTTTTTTTTTTTCATGTAATGAACTTATCATAAAATCTAAGTTATTATTGCAAAAATGATGTTTATGCAGTATCTACCATGACCGGAGTAAGTGGAAATGAAGTTTGCAAGTATGTTGGGATTTGTGAGTTTGAAAGAGATTGTGCAGATTCTTACTACCACATTCCACATATTAGAAGCTATTGTGATACTACCATCAGAGGAGGAACTTGTTGTTGTGTCATCAAGAACTGATAATGTAACAAATCAAGATGTTTGTTTTCGTTATTCAATTATGAATAAACATATATAGTAATTATTATATATTTTCAAAGAAAGAGACAATATGTGATTACATAGGAGGAGATTGGAGGCCTTTAAACACCGTGAATGTTGGCATAGAAGAGATTGATGCGTTTGCTTTTTAATTTTTATTTTACCTATTATCTATCAAACTTTTCATAAATATCCATTAATCCAACCTAATTGAAAATTAATAAGAAGATTTCCCTTCTCAATGAAAAACTAAAATTTTGAAGTAAAAAAAAAAAAAGAATTTGAAAATTTGATTGGACGAGTGATCATTGATCTCGAAATTAAAAACTATGGAAAATTAATTTTAGCAACTTCTTCAAAGTAGCAATTTGAAACTAATTTAATAATTGACTACTTTGAAAACATGAATGTATGATTGAGTTTCGAAAAAAGTATTGAATGTAAAGGGCAAGATCAAACTACCTTAGTTTTAGTGACAAGATGTTATATTCAACCATAAGAAAGTCATGGGAACTGAAAATTTTACGCTAATTGACAAATGAAAATGACATTTGTTGATATAATTTACTAGACATCGAGCTTAGACAGAGGATATTGCAAGAGGCTCATGCTACACCCTACTTGGGACACCTCGGCGCGTGCAAAATGTACCGAGTTGTAATACATTCCTTTTGTTGGGGTGGCCTGAAGTCAGTTGTGACCCGATATGTAGCTCAGTGTGCGGATTGTCAACGGGTGAAGATTAAGCACCACTGACCGGGAGAAGAGCTCCACCCGCTGTCAGTTCCGTAGTGGAAGTGGGAGGACAGCTCCATGGACTTTGTCACAAGATTGAGACCGAGTAGGAGTTTTGATTCCATATGGGCCGTAGTGGATAGACTCACGAAGACCGCACATTTCATTCCTATCAAGGAAATGTGGCCGGTGAGTCGTCTAGCCGAGGAGTTCACAAGGCAGATCGTGAAACTACACGGACTATCAAGGACTATCGTTTGGGACATAGATGGACGCTTTACCTTGAGGTTTTGGGAGCAGGTGCTTACCGCATTGGGTACAAGCCTTCACTTCACCACTACTTACCACCCTTAGTTGGACGGTCAGTCGGAGAGGACCATCTTGACCTTGGAGGACATGCTCGGGGCTAGTGTATTGTATTGGGGACAGGTGTTGCCAAATCATGAATCTATTGGTATGACTCTTATTGAGGCGTTATATGGGTGGAGATGTTGTACACCCCTATGTTAGAAAGACGTCGAAGAGGCATGAGGAGTCGCTTCGCAAAAGATACAAGATGACATGGCACGGGTAGCCTAGATCCGAGAGCATATGTTAGCAGGTTAGAGCCGTCAAAAGTCATACGCACGTAACACCCCAAATCCGTAGGACTCGGAGTGCTATTGGGCTAGGATCTCACAATGGATCCTGACCCTAGCCTGACAACAATTTCACTATATATATCCAAAAAGGTAATACAATGTACCGTTGAGTACAAACAAACTAAACTGTACATCAAAATAACCCATATCCCCGATACCGCCCCAGTGTACGGAGCCCTTAGCGGATCACCCACTTTGGATCACTCTGCATTTCTCCTATCCTGCAAAGTGTCTACAACACGGTATGAAACCGTTAGCTAACCATACACAAATATAGGAATATGCTAGAGCACAAACACACATCAGAAATCTTAACACATCATCATACTTTCACACATTTACCTTGTTCATTATCCTTATAAAGTCCAGCAATCAACTCATATATAAATATCCATATAAACATAAGCGACACGAGGAGTATAACCCTTGCCTCTGGATACTATAACCTGCTGGATTGGTGCCTGGAACACCTCCCCGTGTACCCTAAGGGAATGGAGAGTGCCCGAACCGTTTAGAGAACCCCCAACTCCCAACGGGATGAATGAAAAAGTTGTCACAACCCTACAATGGGCAATCAATACATCATAGGTCGGTGACCATCATAACACATGCTATAAACATATAACACACACCACTCAACACAACATCCTATAAAAGAATGGCAACTAAGTAAGTCCCACAGACTTACCTCAACCTCGTAGTCGTCTCATTGGATCAACCTCAACTCAGTCCACTCCAAACTGGAGGATAACACGGCCTATACAAGGCATACATAAATATCAAACTCCTATCACACAAAAGGTCACACCTAGACCCAAGGGATCCATAAGGGATCATATCCAACTCGTAAACCTCAAAGCCCTAACCGGCAATTCCATATCATACTCGTCAACATCCGAATCCTAGCATGGTACTAAGTTCCTCATACTAGAAAGGAAAGGAACTACCTAACTATAGGTAGTCCCGGGACAAGACGCACCTGCGTGAACTAAGGACGCAGGGGCGGAGGAGCTCACCCGCAGGCGCGGCAGGTAAAATCCGCAGGGGCGGTGACAAGGAACGCTGGCAAGAGCAGGCACGCCACTGACACGACGCAGGCACTGTGACACGGTAACTGCGGGGCGGTGACTCTCAGCCGCGGGGGCGGCGACAACGCATAATGAAACTTCGTGGCTTCTCTTTAGCTCTTCACGTGATCAATCACGTCCACTCTCTTCCAGATTCATACACAAGCATAAACTTACACATTCAACAACAATCCTACATTCAATCATCTAATCCTAAGCTAAGGAAGAAGAAGAACAAGAAAGGAGAAAGAGAGAAAGAAGATCCTTACCACACTTGTGGTCTAAGGCTGCATGGAACGGTCACACACACACTAGCTGGCCTCAAGCCCAGTAACAACAACCACCAGCATCCATAACATCAAAGCCATCTCAAACTCTCTTGTAAACTTCAAGAGAAACTCACACACAAGATCAAACTCAAGGGAAGGAGAAGAAGAAGAAAAAGATCGTGGGCAGCTGGATAGGGAAGATGAAGAATGAAGAAACCCTTCATCCTAAGGTAAGGAAAGGTTAAGAAGGAAAGAGAGTAAAGCATGGTTCAACGGTCAACAAAGCCGGCTGCAGCCGCAGGAAACCGCAGGGGCGGGTTTCCTGGCCGCAGGGGCGGAACAACAGGGGAGCCGCAGGGGCGGCCTCACAGACCCGCAGGGGCGGATAAGACCAACACTCGCTCCCATAACTAAGGCTCTTACACCTCACCCCCCCTAAAAACAAGTTTCGTCCCGAAACTTGTAACATCCTCAAATCACTCGGACTCACAAGCTGAGGTACAACTCTCGCTACAACCTCAACAAAAGCATGGAGGAAACCATCCACTCCAGCAGCAACCATACTAGCACAACAAGATCTAATAAGATCATAATCACAACAAGCTAGCATGAAATAACATATCATAACATATAAGCATGTAAGCACATAAGACTCACCAAGCTAGTACTAAGATCTACTCGGTGATCCTACTGGTGCACCTATCTCGGCATAGAACTCTTGATAGTTCCTCTGGATACTATCCTCAGTCTCCCATGTAGCCTCCTAAGGTCCTCGTCTCGACCACTGTATCCTAAGCATAGGTATGTCCTTCGAACGCAGGCGTCTCATACCTCGTTCTAGGACTGCAATCGGACACTCAACAAAAGTGTGGTCCGGCTCAACCACCAAATCCTCATAACTCACGATGTGTCTCGGATCTGGTATATACTCCCTCAGCTGATACACGTGAAATACAGGGTGAACACCCTCTAATCTCGGAGGCAAGGCTAATCTGTAAGCTGCCCTCCCAACCCGATCCAAAATCTCGAACGGTCCGACATATCGGGGACTCAACTTCCCCTTAATACCAAAATGCCTAACACCTCGTGTCGGGGACACTCTTAGCCACACATGGGCTCCAACTCTGAACTCTAGAGGTCTACGCCTCCTATCAGCATACGACTTCTGACGGCTTTGCGCAGTCAGCATACGCTCTCTGATCAATGTTAATCGAGCCATATCATCCTGAATCTGATCAGGTGCTAAACCACTGACACTGCTCTGCTCATCCCAGCATAACGGGGTACGACACCTCTGTCCATACAGTGCCTCATATGGGGCCATCCCAATTGATGCATGCCAGTTGTTGTTGTAGGAGAACTCAACAAGTGGGAGATGATCCGTCCACACCTGTCCCCAATCCAACACACAAGCTCGCAGCATATCCTCTAGCGTCTGAATGGTCCTCTCTGACTGACCATCTGTTTGAGGATGAAACGCAGTCGTGAAGCGCAAACTCGTCCCCAGGGCAATCTCAATCTGCTTCCAGAACCTCGAGGTAAACCGTCCATCTCTGTCAGAGACGATCGTCCTCGGTACACCATGGAGTCTCACTATTTGCCTAGTGTACTTCTCTGCTAATCTGCTAACCGGCCACGTTTCTCGAATAGGAATGAAACGTGCCGTTCGTCAGTCTGTCAACTATGACCCAAATAGCATCAAAACTCCAGCTCAGCCTCAGTCCAGTCACAAAGTCCATGGTGACGTCCTCCCACTTCCTCTGTGGAACAGGAAGTGGATGGAGCTCACCTCCAGGTCTGAAATGCTCGATCTTGACCTGCTGGCAGGTCGCACACTGTGCCACAAATCTGGCCACATCGGGCTTTAGCCCTCCCCACCAATATAGACGTCTCAAGTCCTGATACATCTTACTCGTACTTGGATGTACCGAGTAGGGTGTACAGTGAGCCTCCTGTAATATCCTCTATCTCAGCTCTGTATCAGCAGGTACACAGACGCGACCGCGGCACCTCAAAACTCCATCTGCTCCCAGCAGGAACTGTGGTGCCTCATCCCGAGACATTCTATCTCTGATCCTCTGTAAAGTCGGCCAGGTCTCCTGTTTCTGTCGGATCTCATCCAACAGATCAAGAAGGACCTCTAATGTACGCAGCTGGGCATCCTCATCAGGAAACTGGATGTCCAGCTCTAACCAGATCAAATACCTCTGTAACTGCTGCTGAACTGTCAGCCTCGCAATCGCCTGCTCTTGAGGTGTCTTCCTGCTCAGGGCATCGGCGACTACGTTCGCCTTCCCCGGATGATACAGAATCTCCAGATCAAAAACCTTGATCAGCTCGAGCCACCTACGCTGGCGGTTATTCAATTCCCGCTGCGTGAAAATGTACTTCAGACTCTGATGGTCTGTGAAGATCTGACATGTAACACCATACAGGTAATGTCTCCAGATCTTCAGTGCATGAACTACCGCTGCCAATTCCAGATCATGAGTCGGGTAGTTCTCCTCATACGTCTTCAGCTGTCTAGACGCATATGCAATCACCCTTCCTCTCTGCATCAACACACATCCCAAGCCTAGCTTGGATGCATTATTGTATACTACAAAATCCTCTGTACCCTCTGGCTGTGCCAAAACAAGAGCAGAAGTCAAACGTCTCTTCAGCTCCTCAAAACTCTGCATACACTGATCAGACCACACAAATCTGGTAGTCTTCCTCAGCAAACTCGTCAATGGACGGGCAATCACAGAAAATCCCTCCACAAAGCGTCTATAATAACCGGCTAGGCCAAGGAAGCTACGTGCTTCCTTGACGTTTGTCGGTGTAGGCCATGAAGCTACTGCCTCTATCTTCGCCGGATCCACCTTGATCCCCTCAGCTGATACTATGTGACCTAGATATGCTACCTTTGGCATCCAAAACTCGCACTTAGAGAACTTTGCATAAAGTTTTCTATCCCGCAAAACCTGCAATATAGTCCTCAAATGTCCTGCATGCTCCTCTCCACTGTGGAGAGTATACCAGAATGTCATCAATGAAAACCACCACAAACTGATCCAAGAAGTCGATGAAGATACTGTTCATCAACTCCATAAAGACTGTTGGGGCATTCGTAAGCCCAAATGGCATCACTACAAACTCGTAGTGACCATATCTGGTCCGGAATGTTGTCCTGTGCACATCTTGCTCCATCACCCTCAGCTGGTGATACCCGGAACGCAGGTCAATCCTGGAGAATACAGTCGCTCCCTGTAGCTGATCTAACAAATCATCAATGCGCGGCAGTGGATACTTGTTCTTGATGGTCACCTTGTCCAGCTCTTTGTAATCAATACACAATCTCAGCAATCCGTCCTTCTTCCGTACAAAGAGGACATGTGCTCCCCATGGGGACACGCTAGGGCGAATGAAGCCCTTCTCAGCCAATTCCTCGAGTTGCTTCTTCAACTCTAACATCTCGACATGCGCCATCCGGTATGGGGCCTTCGAGATGGGTCTCGTACCAGGCTCTAACTCGATACTGAAATCCACACTCCTCTGTGGCGGCAAACTGGACGGCTCAGCAAAAACATCAGTAAACTCACAGACCACTGGGATATCCTCTAACGCTGGACTCTCCCCCTCCTTCATGGCATAACTCCAGAAGGCCTCGCAACCCTATGCAATAAGTCTAGCTGCCCGTATAACGCTGATAACTGTGCCTACCTTTCCAAGGTCCCAACCTCGGAAAACCTCTATCTGGCCTAACTCGGTAGAGAGGGTAATAGTCCTCCTACCTACATCTAAGATTGCAGAATGTCTAGCCATCCAATCCATACCTAGTATAACTTCCTCATGCTCTAACGGCATGACAAAGAAGTCAACTAGTAACACACGAGTCCCTACAGAAATGGGACAACCGTGAATCTCACGGGTACCTCTGACCCTACCACCATCGGGTAACCCTATAATAAAGGGCATCCCCTCAACTGTATCTAAACTCAGACGCTCTACACAGGCATCAAAAATAAAAGAATGCGTAGCACCAGTATCAAATAAAACTCTAATAGGTAAACCATGAATCAGAATGGTACCTGTAGCAGTAGGTGCAGCTGGCTCCTCTGCACTCCTCAGCTCAAAAACTCGGCCCTGTGGGCCTCTGTATCAGTGGTGCCCCACCACGGCCTCTGCCTCTACTCGGCCCAGAGCAGATCCCTGAGTCGTAGGCGATCTGGGACCCTCTGCTGTCCCTGACTCTGCTGTTGCTGCTGAGGTGGTCTCTGTCCACCTCTGCTGCACTAGCAGGAGAAGAATCCTGTTGTGATGAAGCTCTCCCTCGTCTACAGAAGGTAGCTCTATGACCAGGTCGGCCACAAGTGAAACAGGTCACCGGCTGCCTAGTACACTCTGACCTCATATGCCCATACTCACTGCAGTTGAAGCACTGCACTCCCTTATCTGCACCCGGTGCAGATGGAGGACGACTCTGGCGACTCTGGCCTCGGAAGCCAGCAGCTCACCAGTACCACTGGTCTGACCAGTCCTTTGTCTCTTCTCAGACCCTCCGGTCTGAGAAGCTCTCCTCTGGCTAGTTCTCTCCCTTCTCGTAGTCAGAAGCCCCGGTCCTGATAATCGACCAAGGTCTCAAAGTGAAAAACCCGCCATATAGGTACGGGTAGTATCCCTCAGACGTTGAGAAAACAAATACACGTTGCTGATTGCAGCAAGTG
>NCTC01004284.1:0-11891 GCA_002319775.1 Fagopyrum tataricum
CCAAGATCCGAGACACATTGTGAGCTATGATGATTTAGTGGTTGAGCCGGACCACACTTTGGTTGAGCATCTGATGGCAGTCCTAGAGCGAGGTATGAGACGCATGCATGTGTTCGAAGGACGTTCCTATCCTGATGATACAGTGGTCGAGACGAGGACCTGATGAGGCTACATGGGAGAGTGAGGATAGTATTCAGTGGAACTATCCAGAGTTCTACACCGAGATAGATATATCTATAGGATCTAGGAGTAGATCTTAATACTATCCTGGTGAATGTTATGATGATGTGCTTATGTGTTTATATGCCATGACGTGTTTCTTTTCGTACTAGCTGTGATATGATGTGATTTACGATCTTATTAGATCTTGTTGTGCTAGTACGACTGTGTATAGCTGGAGATGGTTCTTTCCTCCATGCTACTGTGATACGATTAGGGTTTAGCTGGAGATGGTTATTCCTCCATGCTATTTTGATGGACATAGTAATGCTGGAGATGTTTTTCCTCCATGCCTTTCTATTATGAGTATGATACGGCTAGAGATGTTATTCCTCTATGCCTTTATGACGTGTTGATGTTCTGGCTAAAGATGTTCTTCCTCTATGCCCCTGTGATATGTTTATGGTTTGGCTAGAGATGGTTTCCTCTATGCCCCGGATAGTATAGTGATCGTATAGCTGGAGATGATGAGTTCCTCCATGCCTGTGTTTGAGATGATAGAGTGACATAGGTTGATACCTTATGAGCGATGATGTGTTTCCTCCGGTAGAGAGAGTTGCACCTCGGCTTTGAGTCCGAGTGGTTTCAAGGTGGTACAAGTTTCAGAACGAAACTAGTTTTTAGGGGGGGAGAGATGTAAGAGTCTTAGTCTTTTGGACTAAGATTTGTCTTTAGCCGAGATTGGCTTTGGCCGAGATTTGGCCTAGCCGCCCCCGCGGGCTGATGTGCCGCCCCTGCGGGTTCCCACTCCCGCGGCCTAGGGAACCGCCCCCGTGGTTTCTTGCGGCTGCAGCCGGTTTTGTTGACCTTTGACTTATGCTTTACTCCCGTCCTTATCTTTCTCTTTCCTTGTTGAGCAAGGGTTACTTCTTCACTTCATTCCTCAGCTTCTCACATCCTCCTTGCTTCTCCCTCCTCCTTCTTGACCTTGTTCTTGTTTTCCTTTGGGTTTGGAAGAGATATGATGTGAGTTTGATGATGTTAATGATGGTTGTTGTTGTTACTGAGCTGGAAGCCAGCTGTGGTGTGTTTTGATCTTCCGTGCAGCCTAGGACCACAAGTGTGGTAAGTGATCTTGCTTCTTCTTTCTTTCTTCTTCTTTTATTCCATCTTCCTTAGCTTAGGATTGGATGTATGGATGTATGTTGATGTTGGTTTGTGTATGTGTATGTATGTGTGTGGTTATGGAATGGAGAAGATGTGATTTGATCACGTGAAGAGTGGAAGAGAAGTCAGGACTCAACGTTCTACAGAGTCGCCGCCCCTGCGCCTCAGCGTAGCCGCCCCTGCGGGTGGATTGTCACTGCACCCGCAACAACAGTCGCGGCGCCAGCGCCCGCGTTCTTCCGCGTCTGCGCTTGCTAGCGGCCACGGTCACCGCGCCTGCAGCCCTGTGTCCCCACGCCTGCGGATTGCTTGCCCTGCCCCTGCGTCCCTTTTTTCACGTAGGTGCGTCTTGTCTCGGGTCTACCTAGAGTTGGGTAGATCCTTTCCTTTCCTAGTATGAGCGGTAGTGGCATGTTAGGTACGTATATGAGGATAGAATGATAGAGATCATGATATCGAGATATGCCGGATATGGCTTTGAGGTTTAGTTTTATCGAGGTTATGGATTGGATATGATCCTTATGGATCCCTTGGGTCTAGGTGTGACCCCTGCGATGGTTATGCGTTTGATATATGTTGTTATGCCTTGTTTAGGCAGTGTTGATATCCAGAGTTGGAGCCGATTGGGTTTGAGACTTCCGAGGATGAGGTAAGTCCATAGAATTTACTTAGCTGCCATCCTTATATTGGATGTGTGCATGAGTGGTGTGTGGTTATGTGCTTTTGTTGTGATCTTTCAACGAGTTACTTCAGAAATATAGAGAAGAAAAGAAGACAAAACGTTTTGTGGTTTTGCTGCACAAACCTTACAGCTAGGATTTTCAATATACTTTAGTGGATAATGAATACAACCCTACACCTATCTATTTATAACCATAAATAGATAGAATCCTCTATTAATAGATAGAGTCCTATAAATAATAGAATCCTACAAATAGATAGAATTCCTTATAAATAGATAGGGTTCTATAAATAGATAGAATCCTCTGCGGGGGCTCCGCGCCCCGCACCCCCTATCGCCCCGGGCCCATTATTCCATGGGCCCAAAATATGTTTCCCCGGGCCCATTGTATTAGTATACCTAGATTTATTGTCTTATTACAACAATCTCCACCTAGACAACATAATCTAATACAAAATTTGGAAACACATACACAACTCCAGGATCTTATCACCAGATCCTCCTTGTTTCTCTTGACAGGGAGCTTTCTCATGGCCCTTGCGGCTCCAGGCGCCTCCTGGCATCGCCCTTGCGGCTCCTGGCGCCTCCTGGTGCCTCCTGGTGCCGCCTGGCGCCTCCTGGCGCCGCCCCTGCGGCTCCTGGCACCTCCTGGCGCAGCCCCTGCGGTTCCTAGCGCCTCCTGGTGCCGCCCCTGCGGTTCTTGGCTCTCCTGGCGCCGCCCCTGCGGTGGCCTGAGCCGCCCCTGCGGTTTCCAGGATCCGCAGCCGCAGCTCTGTTGATCCACCCCCGCGGTCACGCTGCAGAAGCTCGTCTTCTTCGTCTTCAACATCCCCTGCTGCGTTAGCAAATCCTTAACTCGTTGCTGCCAAAGACCGAAGTTGCCAGTTCCGTTGAATCGCGGAACCTCAAATTTTGCAACGGAACTCATCTACAACCTGGCTCTGATACCAATTGTTGTGATCTTTCAACGAGTTACTTCAGAAATATAGAGAAGAAGAGAAGACAAAACGTTTTGTGGTTTTGCTGCACAAACCTTGCAGCTAGGGTTTTCAATATACTTTGGTGGATAATGAATACAACCCTACACCTATCTATTTATAACCATAAATAGATAGAATCCTCTATTAATAGATAGAGTCCTATAAATAATAGAATCCTACAAATAGATAGAATTCCTTATAAATAGATAGAATCCTCCGCGGGGGCTCCGCCCCCCGCACCCCCTATTGCCCCGGGCCCATTATTCCATGGGCCCAAAATATGTTTCCCCGGGCCCATTGTATTAGTATACCTAGATTTATTGTCTTATTACAACAGCTTTATAGCATGCGTTATGATTATTACCGACCTATGGTTTAGTGACTGCCCATTGTAGGGCCGTGACAGCCTTGCCCACTCATCCCTATGGGAGACTGGGAGGTTCTCTTCGGAACATCCAGATCTGGTACACGGAACGGGCACTGTCTCCATTCCCTCAGGGTACACGGAGGAGTCGTCCCGGTTGACCACTCCAGCTGGCATTACCACCGAGAGGCTAGGGTTATATTCCTCGTATCACATATATTCATATTGATACTTATTTATACGATTTGCGTGTTGGACTATATTTATAAAGATGATAAACGGGGTAAATGCGTGATATCATGATGAGGTGTTTAGTACTTCTTGATGTGTGCTTGTGCTTATGCTCATCTCATATATGTGTATGGTTAGCTAAAGGTTTTATACCGTGTTGTAGATCTTTTGCAGGTTAGGAGAACTGTAGAGTGATCCAGTGGGTGATCTGCTGAGGGCTCCGTACACTGGGCGTTCTCGTGGGATATGGGATCTTTTGATCATGTATATATATGTAATGTTTTGATTGTACTCAGCAGTACTCTGTATAACCTTTTGAGTTATATATTCCAGTTTTTATGATTTGGTTTTAATCTATCTGTGCCTTGTTGTAAGATCAGTGAACTTGTTTTCAGGCTAGGGTCAGGATCCATTGTGAGATCCTAGCCTAGTAGCGCCTCGAGTCCTACGGATTCGGGGTGTTACAACGCGCCCGACAAAAAACATAATTATTACGGTTCTGAGAATATAACTTTTTGTTAAGTTAACGGTCGTACTGATTTTCTACTCCGATCCACCCCAACAACAAGGGTTGTCTCCGGGTGGAACCAATGGCGAGTCGGTGAGGTCAAGTGTTCGAGTTCGAGACATGTGGGCGACAAAGAATTCCAATTCGGCGTCAACAAGAGGTGCAGTGGAGGTTCAAGTTTCGATACTCACTACTTACAATTCGGGCGTGCGTGTGGAGGGAGAAGTACGTCGGCAGTTTGATTCCCACCGAGAGCAAAATAACAAGGCACACCAAGACAATGGTGCGCGTCGTCGGGAGTTCGAGATCTGTCCACAACAACAACCAGAAATCATTTTCGTTTTCTCCCCATGCTTGTATGTACTTTCAACAGGGAGTGACGAGGCAAGGTTAGGAACTTACCACTCTATTGCTGGTGCCAGGAAGTGTTGCTAATTTGGGGGTTCAACTCCTGGCTCTAAAGTTGTACCGGCCAAAACCAGGAGATGTCAACTCGAGCTTCTTCGTCGATAATGTAACACCCCGAATCCGCGGGACTTGAGGTGCTACCGGGCTAGGATCTCACAATGGATCCTGACCCTATCCTGACAACAATTTCACCGATCTTACAACAAGACACAAACAGATTAAAACCAAAACATAAATCTGATATATAAACATGTCAAAAGGTTTATACAACTGTTGAGTACAACAAAACATATCATATATATATACATATCCAAAATACCCATCCACGAGTATAACCCCAGTGTACGGAGCCCTCAGCAGATCGCCCCGTCTGAATCACTCTACAGTGTCCCAACCTGCAAAGTCTACAACACGGCATTACACCGTTAGCTAACCAAACACATACAAAGGAAGATGCTAGAGCACATGCACACGTCAGAACTTAAACATATAAACATGTTGTCACACATTTACCCATTTTATTATCTTATAATAATAGTCCGGCGCATACAGCGTATAAATAATAACTCAATATGAACGTATGTGACACGAGGAATATAACCCTCGCCTCTCGGGAATGGTGCCAGCTGGAATGGGATCCGGTCCCACCTCCTGTGTACCCTATGGGAGTGGTGCAGGTGCCCGGCCCACTGAGCCATACGGGCCTGCCCAAAGAGAACTTCCAGACTCCCAGCGGGATGAATGGACAAGTTGTCACGGCCCTACATTGGGCAGTCAATAGACCATAGGTCGGTAATACAATATATCACACGGGCTATAAAGCATAACATCCACCACTCAGGCACACATCCAATATATGGAGGGCAGCTAAGTAAGTCCTATGGACTTACCTCAACCTCGGGAGTCACAGACTCAGAATACTCGGCTCCGCTCTGGAGATCAACTCAACCTAAACAAGGTATAACGCATACATCATATACATATCCATACAAGGGGTCACACCTAGACCCAAGGGATCCATACGGATCATATTCCAACTCGTAATCCTCAAGGCCGTAACCGGCAAAACAGTTCCGTACTCAACTCATTCTAACCTCAACCTGCACCTAGCATGCTAACACTCATATTAGGAAGGAAAATGATCTACCTAGCCTTAGGTAGATCCGGGACAAAACGCACCTGCGGGTCACAAGGGACGCAGGGGCGAAAGCAGATGGCCGCGGGCGCGGCGGGATGTGGCCGCGGGGGCGGTGACACGGAATGTGGGCGGCCACTGGCACGCCGCTGGCGCAACGCTGGCGCCTGGACAATGTCGCTGCGGGTGCGGTGACTCACGGCCGCGGGGGCGGCAACTGCGCAGAGCGTGATTCTGCGTTTCTCCTCGGTCCTTCACGTGATCAATTCCCGTCTTCTCTTATCCAAAGTCAATCCCAAACACATACATACACATACCAGCATCAAAACGTGTCTAGGCAATCATGTAATCCTAAGCTATGAAGGAAGGCAAGAAAGAAAGAAGAGAGGAGAAGAAACCTTAACACACTTGTGGTCTAAGGCTGCAGGAGAGCTCAACTGCTACCAAGGCTGGCTTCCAAGCCCAGCATAACCTTAGCCAACACTCACACAAGGTACCACACACACAAAACTCTCACAAAACTCTTCCACAACTCAAGAACAAGATCCAAGGGAGCAAGGGAAGCAAAGAACGTGGAGAGATGCTGGAGAAGAGGATGAAGAAAAATCCTTGATCAGCCAAAGGTAAGAAGGAGAAAAGTAAAGGGTAAAGCACGGGTCAACAAGGTCAAAGAAGACGGCTGCAGCCGCCGTAAACCGCAGGGGCGGCGCCACTCACCGCGGGGGCGGCAAGACCAACCTCGGCCAAAGCTAATCTCGGCCAAGGTCCGGTCTCGGCCCGAAAGACTACTGCTCTTACATCTCTCCCCCCCTAAAAACAAGTTTCGTCCCGAAACTTGCATAAACCTCGAAAGCACATAACCTCAAAACCGGGATACACTCTCTATCATAGAGGTATCGTAACACATACCTGGCCTCAACCATACGCTATAACCTCAACATGGGCGTGGAGAAACATCATCTCCCGCAAAAGATCACAATCCTATCCGGGGCATAGAGAGAAGCCTCTCTAGCCAAACCAACATCGGGCCATGGAGAAGATATCTCCATCCAATCCTACATATCTCGAGATAGCATAGGGGTAAGAACCATCTCCAGCTATACCTATTGGTCGTACTAGCACAACAGGATCTGTAACAGATCATACACACATCACAGCTAGCACGAACTAAACACAGTATGGCATATAAGCACATAAACACATAAGCATATAACACTCACCGAGGTAATACTAAGATCTACCCGGCGATCCCACTGGTACCTCTATCCCAGCATAGAACTCTGGATAGTTCCTCTGGATACTATCCTCAGTCTCCCAAGTAGCCTCCTCAGGTCCACGTCTCGACCACAGTATCCTCAACATATGAATGTCCTTCGAACGCATGCGTCTCATACCTCGCTCTAGGACCGCAATAGGATGCTCAGCAAACGTGTGGTCCGGCTCAACCACCAAATCATCATAACTCACAATGTGTCTCGGGTCTGGTATATACTCCCTCAGCTGAGTCACGTGGAACACAGGGTGAACACCCTCTAATCTCGGAGGCAAAGCCAATCTATAGGCTGCGCTCCCAACCCGATCCAAAATCTCGAATGGTCCGACATATCGGGGGCTCAACTTCCCCTTAATGCCGAATCTCTTCACACCTCGTGTCGGGGACACTCTCAGCCACACATGGGCTCTAACTCGGAACTCTAGAGGTCTGCGCCTCCTGTCTGCATACGACTTCTGACGGCTCTGAGCCGTCAGCAGTCGCTCTCTAATCAGGGCTACTCGGGCCATATCATCCTGAATCTGATCCGTGGCTATACCGCTGACACTGCTCTGCTCATCCCAGCATAACGGAGTTTGACATCTCTGTCCATACAGTGCCTCATATGGGGCCATCCCAATAGATGCATGACAGCTGTTGTTGTATGAGAACTCAACTAGTGGGAGGTGATCCGTCCACACTTGTACCCAATCCAACACACAAGCTCGCATCATATCCTCCAGCGTCTGAATAGTCCTTTCCGACTGACCATCGGTCTGAGGATGAAACGCCGTCGTGAAATGTAAACTCGTGCCCAGGGCAGTCTGAATCTGCTGCCAAAACCTCGAGGTAAATCGCCCATCTCTGTCAGAGACGATCGTCCTCGGCACACCATGGAGTCTCACTATCTGCCTAGTATACTCCTCAGCCAGTCTGCTCACCGGCCACGTCTCCCTAATCGGAACAAAACGTGTCGTCTTCGTCAATCTGTCCACAATGACCCAGATAGCATCATAACCCCGGCTCAATCTCAATCCGGTCACAAAATCCATGGTGACGTCTTCCCACTCCCTCTGTGGAACAGGAAGTGGATGAAGCTCGCCCCCAGGTCTGAAATGCTCAATCTTGACCTGCTGGCAGGTCGCACACTGTGCCACAAATCTGGCCACATCGGGCTTCAGCCCACCCCACCAGTATATACGTCTCAAATCCTGATACATCTTACTCGTACCTGGATGTACTGAGTAAGGTGTACAGTGAGCCTCCTGTAGAATCCTCTGACGTAAATCTGCGTCAGCAGGTACACAGACGCGACCTCGGCGTCTCAACACTCCATCTGCCCCCAGAAGGAACTGTGGTGCCTCATCTCGAGACATCTTCTCCCGTATCCTCAACAACATCGGGCAGGTCTCTTGCTTCTGTTGGATCTCCCCCAACAGATCAGGTAGAACCTCTAAGATACTCAGTCGAGCATCCTCATCAGGAAACTGGATGTCCAACTCTAACCATCTCAGGTCTCTCTGCAGCTGATACTGTACTGTCAATCTCGCGATCGCTTGCTCTCGAGGCGTCTTCCGGCTCAGGGCGTCGGCGACAACGTTCGCCTTCCCCGGATGATACAGAATCTCCAAGTCAAAATCCTTAATCAACTCGAGCCACCTATGCTGGCGGTTATTCAACTCCCGCTGCGTAAAAATATACTTCAAACTCTGATGGTCGGTGAAGATCAGGCATGTGGCACCATATAGGTAATGTCTCCAAATCTTCAGTGCATGAACTACCGCGGCCAACTCCAGATCATGAGTCGGGTAGTTCTCCTCATACGTCTTCAGTTGTCGAGACGCATAAGCAATCACTCTGCCCCGCTGGATTAACACACATCCGAAGCCAAGCTTGGATGCATCACTGTAAACCACGAAGTCAGCTGTACCCTCTAGCAGTGCCAAAACAGGAGGAGACGTCAAACGTCTCTTCAGCTCCTCAAAACTCCGCATACACTGATCAGACCACACAAATCTGGTAGTCTTCCTCAGCAAACTCGTCAGTGGACGGGCAATCACGGTAAATCCCTCCACAAAGCGTATGTAATAACCGGCTAGGCCAAGGAAGCTACGTACCTCCTTGACGTTCGTCGGTGTCATCCATGCCGCTACTGCCTCAATCTTCGCCGGATCAACCTTGATCCCCTCGGCGGAAACAATATGACCCAAGAATGCTACCTCTGGCATCCAAAACTCGCACTTAGAGAACTTCGCATAAAGTTCTCTATCCCGCAAAACCTGTAGTACCGTCCTCAAATGTCCTGCATGCTCCTCTCTGCTGCGAGAGTACACCAGGATGTCATCTATAAAGACAACCACAAACTGATCCAGGAAGTCGATGAAGATGTTGTTCATCAACTCCATGAAAACTGTCGGGGCATTCGTGAGCCCGAATGACATCACTACAAACTCGTAGTGTCCATAACGGGTCCGAAATGCCGTCCTGTGCACATCCTGCTCTCTCACCCTCAGCTGGTGATATCCTGAGCGCAGGTCTATCCTGGAGAACACTGAAGCTCCCTGTAACTGATCCAGCAAATCATCAATGCGCGGCAACGGATACTTGTTCTTGATGGTCACCTTATTCAGCTCTCGGTAATCTATGCATAGCCTCAACGATCCGTCCTTCTTCCGTACGAAGAGGACCGGTGCCCCCCATGGGATACGCTAGGGCGAATGAAGCCCTTCTCAGCCAACTCCTTGAGTTGCTTCTTCAGCTCTAACATCTCGACTAGGCGCCATCCGGTATGGGGTCTTCGAGATCGGTCTCATACCCGGATCTAAATCAATCCCAAATTCCACACTCCTCTGAGGTGGCAAACTGGACGGCTCAACAAACACATCCACAAACTCATCAACCACTGGGATATCCTCTAAGGCTGGACTCTCCCCCTCCTTCATGGCGTAACACCAGAAGGCCTCACAACCCTGGGCAATCAACCTAGCTGCATGTATAGCACTGATAACCATGCCTACCTTCCCGAGGTCCCAACCTCAGAAAACCGCTAATTGACCAGACTCGGTAGAGAGGGTGACAGTCCTCCTACCCACATCTAAAACCGCAGAATGCCTATCCATCCCAATCCATACCAAGGATGACTTCCTCATGCTCCAGCGGCATCACAAAGAAGTCAACTAAAAGCACACGGGTCCCTACAGAAAATGGGACAGTCATGGATCTCACGGGTACCTCTGACCCTACCCCCCATTGGGTAGCCCTATAATAAAGGGCATCCCCTCTACAATGTATAGACCCCAGACACTCAACACAAGCAACAAATATAGAATGAGTGCGTAGCACCCGTGTCAAACAAAACATGAACAGGTAAGCCATAAATCAGAATGGTACCTGTAGCAGTAGGTGCAGCCGGCTCCTCTGCACTCCTCAGCTCAAAAACTCGGCCCTGAGGGCCACGGGTGTCAGTGGTGCTCCCACCACGACCTCTACCTCTGCTCGGCCCAAGAGCAGATCCCTGAGCCGTCTGACGATCTGGGACCTTCTGCTGTCCTTGTGTCTGCTGCTGTTGAGGTGGCCTCTGTCCACCCCAGCTCCACCAGCAGGTGAAGAACCCTACTGTGAAGAAGCTCCGCCCTGACAGGTAAAACACTGCTCTGTGACCTCGCCCACCACACGTGAAGCACGTCACCGGCTGTCTCGGGCACTCTGGCCTAATATGTCCCTGCTCTCCACAGTTATAGCACTGTCGAGCTCTACCAGTAGCCGGTGTAGGCGAAGGCTGACTCTGGCGACTCTGACCCTCGCCCTGACCCAGCAGCTCCAACCGTACCGCTAGTCTGCCCGGTTCACGTGCCTCTTCTCCAGACCCCCGGTCTGAGAAGCTCTCCTCTGACTGACCCGCTCACGCTCATAGTCAGCGGCTCGATCCTGGTAGTCCATCAAGGACTCACAATGAAATCCCGCCATATAAGCCCGGGGTGACATCCCTCAACCGTCCGGGAAAACAGATACACATGCTGATCAGGCAGGAGGTGGCAGCTGGTCCTAACAGTTGCCAGCTCCCTCCTGAAACCTCGCGGATGGCCTCAGAAACTGGCACATCCTCGAACCCGGCCTCCACAAAATCCCTCAGTCTCTCCTTCCTCAGCGAGGGCAGGGCAGAAACGCTCTCGCGATCATAGACCTCATCAGCTCATAAACTAGTGACCTGACCTCGTACGGATCTCCACTCAGTGCTGCGCTAACTCCCTGAATCAAGCTCTGCACTAAACCGACCTGTCTATCAGTTGGACACCTAATAGACTCCAAAGCCGAGTCTACGTGCTACCTATCCACAACTCTACCTCCAACCCACCTTCCCAGAAAAAGGGGGTACTCCCATCTGATGGAAAGCCTTCAACCAACTGTCTGGTCGAGGCCCTCTATACTCCTCCTGTACTCGAACGACCTCAGCAACAGGTGCCGGTGCAGCTGGCACCTGTGTAACGGTGTGGGACCTCTCAGATGGCCCCTCCTGCGCTGGCAGATCCGGGGCACGTCTACCTGCCCTGGCAGCCTCCTCAACCCGCCGGATGTAATCACGGAAGGTTGGTCCCTCCATGGAGACACGGTCCGAGTCTGCTGACTGGACTCGCTGTGGACCCTGTCCCCCAGCTGTGCCTTCCCCCATCTCAGGGCGGCACTCTCAGCAATCTCTGCTGAACGTCCTCTGCTTGCACGCAGCTCAGCAGCAGGATCCTACCCGTCCTCTACCTAACGGAGGTCTGCCTCTACCCCGTCTGCTGCAGGTAAGGCTCTAGTCTGAACCATCTGCAGAGGACATAAACCCAACTCAGATGGCAATATATATGCCGTATGTATAGGTATATAACACATCATCACAACAGATAGTATCTATCTATACATATATATACCTATACTGTCGAGATCTTCAGAGGGGCGATGGCTCACGTACACGATATCCCAAAACGTTTTGTACTCATTTCAAAACCAAAACTTTTGAAAA
>NCTC01004285.1:10000-11886 GCA_002319775.1 Fagopyrum tataricum
CGCTGCCTTGTTTGGCTTGTCATGACGCATGCTTGTCATGCCTTGTCCTTGTCATGCCCGACGCTGGCCTTGTCATGGCCGAGACTGCCGATGTTGGTCATGCCGAATGGCCTTGTGCTGCCTTGTCATGACTGCCCGACGCTGCCTTGTCATGGCCTTGTCATGGCCGAGAATGCCCGAGACCCTGTCCGACGGCCTTGTCATGCCCGAATGGCCGCCCGACGCTGGCCTGTCATGGCCGAGACTGCCGACATGGCCTCATGGCCTTGTCATGCCTTGATGCCCGACGCTGGCCTTGTCATGGCCCGATCATGCCGACGCTGACCTTGTCATGGCCCATGGCCTTGTCATGGCGAGAGTGGCGACGCTGACCTTGTCATGCCTTGTCATGCCCGACGCTGGCCTTGTCATGGCCGAGATGCCCGAGGCCTTGTCATGCCCGATGGCCTTGTCATGCCCGACGCTGCCTTGTCATTGGCCTTGTCCGACGCTGCCTTTCATTCTTGTGGCCTTGTCATGCCGAGACTGCCCGACGCTTGTCGATGTCTACATTGGCCTTGTCATGGCCCATGCCCGACGCTGGCCTTGTCATGGCCTTGTCATGTCATGGCCTTGTCATGGCATCGACTGGCCTTGGACCTGGCCTTGTCATTGCCTTGTCATGCTTGGTCATCCGACGCTGGCCTTGTCATGGCCGCCGGTGTCATGCCGTGACATAATGCCCGACGCTTGTCATTCTTGGCCCTGCCGACGCTGTCATGGCCGACGCTGGCCCTTGCCTTGTCATGCTGGCCTTGTCATAGTCATGCCTTGATGCCGACGCTGCCTTGTCATGCCGACGCTGGCCTTGTCATGGCCTTGTCATGCCGAGCTGGCCTTGTCATGGCCGAGATGCCGACGCTGCCTTGTCATGGCCTGTCATGCCCGACGCTGGCCTTCATTGGCCGACGCTGGCCTTGTCATGGCCGAGAGTGGCCGACGCTCCTTGTCATGGCCTTGTCATGCCCGACGCTGGCCTTGTCATGGCCTTGTCATGCCCGACGCTGGCCTTGTCATGGCCGAGAGTGGCCGACGCTGACCTCATGGTCATGCCCGGGCCTTGTTGGCTTGTCATGCCCGACGCTGGCCTTGTCATTGTCATGGCCGAGATGCCGACATGGCCGAGTGCCGACGCTGCCTTGTCATGGCCGAGACTGCCTACGCTGGCCTTGTCATTGCCTTGTCATGCCGACGCTGACCTTGTCATGGCCTTGTCATGCCTTGTCATGGCCTTGTGCCTTGTCATAGTGGCCGACGCTTGGCCTTGTCCCGACGCTGGCCTGCCTTGGCCTGTCAATGGCCTTGTCATGCCGACGACCATTGTCTGGCCTTGTCATGCCCGACGCTGGCCTTGTCATGGCCGAGACGCTGCTTGTCATGGCCTCATGGCCGACGCTGGCCTTGTCATGGCCTAGCCATGCCCGACGCGCTTCCCATGTCATGGCCTTGTCAGGAGCTTGCCGCGGCCTGTCTTACCGCGCTGGCCTTGTCACGGCTTGTCACGGCCTTGTCACGGCCTTGTCAGGACGCCTCAATTGATGCATTGGAAGATAATCCCGGAACTTTTTCTTCCAAGCTGGATTTGTTTTGCATAGCAATGTTCCTCACATGTTATGTGACCCCTAGAAGAAAACCCCATGCCAATGGGTGCCCCGAAGATCGGTTGGCCTCGTCATAGAGCCTCCGGGGCTCGTATGTTGGCATTGGAAGATATGCTCGGACATTTTTTCTCCAAAGTGGATTTTTATTGCATATCATTGACCCTCACATGTTTATGTGACCCATAGGAAAAAACCCCATGCCAATCGGAGCTCTCATGATGACCCTTTGCCTTGTCCAAAACTCGT
>NCTC01004286.1:0-11877 GCA_002319775.1 Fagopyrum tataricum
GAGTAATTATGACGGCAAAACTTGCAAGAACAAAATAGAAGTGAAGAACGCATTGTATATAAATTGCAATAGTGAAATGTTCTTAATATAAGATAGTGAAATCAATAAAGAGGTCCGTAACGACAAGGTGTGTTGACGAAGAGTGCAAATAGAGGGTGTGTTTCATTATTCGTGGTCAATCATCAACCTTTATCACGTCAAAGTTTGAGAACACACACTTGTTCATTCCAATTGAGGAGGGCAAGGAAGATGAATAATTCGTCTTATGTCATAGATAAAAAGGTGGATGCAATATAAGTAATACCCCAAACTTTTTACACAATACGTCAATACTTAATCTTGTAACCATATGTTGGAATATCAAATCATGTAATACAAGTCTATTACCGAATATATTAATATATTGACCTAAACTTGTTACCCAAAAATAATATTGTTCGCTCTAAAAACGACGCGTTCGCTTAAAAACGCGTTGTTTTAAAATTTATAATTCTTGTAATAGATACCAAAGACTACTTAGCGAACCCACAATGTATATATGGGTCATTTTGTAGCAAGGTAAGTACCAAGGTCGAACACAAAGACTATGGTGAGTTTGTTTTGCACTTTGATCAAGGAATAATATAAGTCTAGAATCTTCCTAAACTAACAATTTTCAAGCCTAAAATCAACGAAATCACAAAAACGATAAAGACGTTAAAAAACTAACCTTAAAACTATATTTTAGGCTTCTTCCGCCTTGTTATTGTTGTGAATCTCCAACATCCGAATCCCGATCCATGATTAGGGTTGAGATTTGAAGGAAATTTGATGTAAAAGGTGCTCGGCGGCAAAGGAATTGATGAGGAAGAAGAAATCGCGGCGGCGGTTGAGTAATGAAAGAGATAAAGGAGACGGATTGCGCATTCAATTCGCTTCCCTAATATAGGACTTGAGGTGCATGCGCAGTCCGCATGCGTCATAGCCCAAGCTGGGGCGCATGGGGAAAGTGCATGCGTCCCAGCTTCGCCTTTGCGCATTCCGACTCAGTTGTACCATATGTAAGTTTTAGTCGTCCGGATAACATCACTCGAAATAAAATATATATTAAATTAAACTTGGGATCAAAATGGAAGCAATTAAGATATTTCTTAAATAAAAGTTGTGTAATTATCAAAGTAAAATATATATTAAATTAAACTTGGGATCAAAATGGAAGGGATTAAGATATTTCTTAAATAAAAGTTGAGTAATTATAAAAGTTATCTCTAATTAAATAGAAGTATTTTATTATATTTTAATGGTAATTGAAGGAAAATATAATCTAAATAAAAAAAATTTAAAAAGGATTCGGTGACTATAATCCTTAGCGAGACAAGTAGGCAAAACGAACGTTGACGTAACACGTAAGCTTTATTACCTCTAATTTAATATAGTATATATTTTAAGATAGTATATAGTCAATATAGATATAGATTTGTGATGCAAAAAAGTTTCAATGGATCGATATGACTCGGTATCTTTATGTTTGATTTGTTTACTACAACATCATATGTTTTGTGTGTTTGTGTTGTCAAACCTACTGGTTATGTTGTAAGTTTTTAACGTTGTCATATATATTGTTTAGGTGGAGGAGAGTCACTAGTCTGCGGCGCATATAGTCGCGCTTTATATTAATGAAAAATGACTAAGTAATCCGCAAACGGGAGATAGCCCGACCCATTACATTATCCGTAATAATATCTTTAATACCCACAATAGGGTTTTACAATACATTAAGGTCAAGCGAAAAATTAAAAGCAACACTAGCAATAGCGTTTGCGACCCTATTTGCTTCTCTAAAGGCATGACAAAATTGGATAGATCAGTCTCTACTAAGATAGTCTTGGCAACGACGTACTAGACTGGAGAGAGGATGATGATGATGATAGATGTGTTTATTGAGAAGAATGGTTACCAACTTGGAATCCGTTTCCAAAAAAACGGATCGATAACCATTCTCCCAAGCTATTCTCAATTCATACACCACTCCCCATCGTTCAGCCATCGAGATGGTGCATAGACCAAGATTAGCCGCAATACCACATAGCCATCCTCCCTCATTATTTCTGATACCATCCTTCCTGCAGTAGCGTGACCATCTCTATTAATCTTAATGGTTTCGTCTAGCGGTGGTTCCCATTTCACAAAGATGGTACAAGTCGTTAGGGGGCTTTCAATTCTCTAACTTGCGTCTACTCTTATCCCAAGCAATAATGTACTCCACCACAACGTCATGAACGAATCAGGATCTGTCATTGATCATGGTAGTGTTTCGGAAAACTTTTTCGTTGTGTCATTTTCACATCCACCATAATCCTACGATAAAGAATTCACTCCGCATACATTTACTATTAATGAGAGAAGGTTACCTCACATTCAAGTCGCAATAGGGATCGAGAAAAAATTATCAACAAACATATTTGCATCATTGCATGTATTGTTTTTCACATTCTTGCCGATTCCTTGCAGTCTCGGTACAAATGAATGGTAGATTCGACGTGGCCTGAAGATAGAGCACAACTGTCTGCAATAGTCATATGTATGCGTTTTCTTTCTTCATTAGAGAGCACACTTCCACGTAGTATTTTCCACACAAAGATCTTTACTCTTTCATGCACCCTTAGCTTCCATAGAGTTCTGAAGAGAACTTCATATGTCTGCAGAAACACTGATTGGTGGATTGTCATAGGTCGTAAACAAGGTGATAGAATACTCCCCATCCACTGATAGGCTCCAACCAATCTAATCTTTAGAAAGAGTCCTACAATCTGGATCGATGAGACTAGAAGAAGCTACATGACTCAACGTTGGCATATATACAAAGTATGACACATATACGCTGCAAATAAAGTAAAAGGAAAAATTTTGGTGGTTAATGTTTAATTGTTTTTAAGTTTTCTGAGAATGTTTACTAACATGTTTTAAAATTGTCTAGGATATTTTTTCCGATAGTATATAGATGGAGGTTATTTTGAAGATTAATTTAGATGAGATTAAAAGTGGTAAAATTTTATAGTGGATTATTTGATTTAAAATAATTTATATTGAGCCGTTCGGTAGGAGATTTTTTTAAATGGTTTTAACTAATACACATTTACAACTTTATCGTTGATTTAACCTTAAATATTTTACATGTTCTTTCAATATATGTTCGGTACTTGGTCCTGCCTTGCGGCGCTCCTCCATCCCTAGCCTTCAACGAACATCGTTGTTGCAAACTGAAAACGATATTCAACCTTCCTTCTCGTCTTCAACATCCTGAGTCGCGACGTTCCTCTGATGCGCCCTTGACCACCATGACCGCGGATGAAGAGGACGATGCTTTGCGGGTTCGCTCCGATGGACCGCTCACTCGTTCCCGAGCCAAAGCCATCGCCCAAGCTACCGGCTCAATCATCCGACGCACCGTCACATCACTTGGACCCGTTAGTGGCATGCCATGTCACCACTCCACCATGGCATAGGCTTCCGGCGCCACGTCATCAAGCTAGCAAATATTATTATTATATTTTGCATTTTAAATAATAATAGACTTTAATTTTCGGAACATTAATTCCGGAACTTAATTCCGTGAGATAATTTCCGGCATTGATAGTCTAGACCTTTGGTTTCGGGAGTTGCCCCGACTTTATTTCCCGCCTTTATTTCCGTCATTCAATTTCCGACTTTTGGTGTAGCCTTCACCCACTATATAAGGGATGCTTGGCTTCACTTGTAAATCATGTCTAATTTTAATCAAGTATTTTGAAGGAAAATCCTCATTCTTGATCTAGGCATCACTTCCTCTTCAATCCCCTCAAAGTTCTTCCTTGGATCAAGTCTTAGATCCAAGAACTCACATTCGAGGATTCTTCTAAAGAATCAAACTATCAAATCCACTACAACGTTTGTTCGATCTCTCTAGATCGAATCAAACCTACGATTCCGCATCCATATCAATCGCTTCCGCCCTACCAAACTTCTATCAAAGTTCTCATTTGCACATCATCAACGAGTAGTCGAAACTCTAGCTTGGTCTAGATCCGGCGTTCGTCCTTCAACGATTCCAAGGACGCATCATCCTCCATCCCTGGCCTTTTGCGAACAACGTTGCCTTCTTTCTCGTCTTCAACATCTCAATTTGTTCTCCTCTTGCTCTTGTTTCGGTCGTCGGAAATCGAAATCAATTTTTCCGCCGTCCTTCTCTATTCTTCTGGAAAAAATGAAGGACTCATGGCGGTGAAGAACAACCCAATGTTCGACCTGTTCTATTTCTCTCACTGTCATTATTTGTTTCTTTAGTAGGGATATGTGTGGAATCGTAATTGATGAAAGGAGATTAATTTTTAATCTTGATGCTGCGAGGTTATTTTTCCGCCCCTATAATCCCTTCTTTAATCTCCATCCTCAACCAAACATGTCCACAAAACTAATCTCTCAAATTTAATCTAAAATAAACTCAATTAATCTCTTATCATTAATTAGATATTATTATAAAATAAAAAAAATCTCACAAAATATCACCCCATGAACAAAAGTAATCAAAATTTCATAAATTACTAACTCGGATACAAAATTTCGCCTCGTTAACCAAATTGATGGGTTGTCACTTATCATATCATCAATAACCTACTAGCAGTATCTTTTTATAACTTATCACATTATCAAAAATATTTTTCTAATTATGGAAAATCCCAAACAAGTAAATTTTCTGGTTTTTTATAAATAGAATCTAAAAAAGGATTTTTGTAGGAAATTTTTTCATTAAAAAAATAAAAAAGGATTTTTGCAGAAATTTAACTTGAAAAAAAAACTGAAAAAAATCCAAAATTTTAAATACGCTTTTCGGGTTTTTAGATTAATTTTCCGTAAAAAAAATCCGAAAGTTTTGGGCATAAAGTTTCCTTCAAAGTATTGTTCAATGTGGTTTTTTTTAAAAAAAATTAGAAGTTTTTTTGATGACATGACAAGTCAACTCTAAAATATGACAAATCATAAATGTTTTTTTGAACTTTAGTAATTCACTGTTTCTGTTATGAATGACGATCATTTCAAAATTGGTTTATCAAAGACACGAGTTAATAATTAGTATCAAAGTTTGAATTAATTTTAGTTTTAGGGTTATAATTTGTATTTTTTTTGTTGTCATTTTCAGGGTTATAATTTTAATTAGCTAGATCGTATTTTGATATTTCAAAACGTTAACAAACGTTAACAAACGTTAACGTATAGTGATTGTAACAATATAAATATAGCAACGCCATCCTTTTTTTTTTTAACCTTACCCATAAAACCATTATCCGGAATTTTTCAAAATAAGCATACACAAACCGGGAATACGGGTTGAATTGGGCCCTGCATTCAAAGCAAAATTCCTAATTTGGCCCAATGTTTTATAGCTTTCACTTGGTTACATTATTTCTTTTCTTTTCTTTTTTTTTTTTTTGAAAACGGAAAGCGGTTAGGTTATGCTACCTTCTCGAGGTAGTCCAACCTAAAGCATCATTGCAGATGAGAAGTTCGAGATATCAGAAAAATTGGTGTTGGGGGTCGAGATTCCCAAGTGGGTCAATCGGTCAGCAACACAGTTGATTTCTCTGAAAACATGTCTGATCTGAATTTCGTCAAAAAAACAAAGATCCAGTCTGGAGTCGGAAATAATCATCTCGACATCCCATGGATAGCTCCAAAAACCTTGGAGTGCCCTAATAACACACAGGTTGTCACCTTCGATTTCAATCTTTTTGATATGTAGTCTGATTGCCTCTTGAAAACCGGTCTTAAGAGCGAAAGCTTCAGCTTTTATGACTGAGTTGAAGTTATTTTTCTTTGCATCAAGACTAATAACATCTCCATTATGGTTTCGAATAACAAAACCAATGGATGTTACACCCGACTCAAGTTTTGATCCGTCAAA
Organism: Fagopyrum tataricum; assembly: GCA_002319775.1. Taxonomy (NCBI): domain Eukaryota; kingdom Viridiplantae; phylum Streptophyta; class Magnoliopsida; order Caryophyllales; family Polygonaceae; genus Fagopyrum; species Fagopyrum tataricum. The sequence goes on from NCTC01004286.1 coordinate 5,918, forward strand.
ATTTAGTTTATGGAAACCCGATTTTGGTTTTTCCCATTTAATATTGTGTTTTTTCCTTGTTGTCGCGTTAATGTCCTTTTGTTGTTTTTTAATATCGTAATCATCTTCGTCTGTTATTTTAGTTTTCCAATTATGTAATTGGTTTTTAATGAATGCAATAACCTTTTTATCAAGTCCAATTGGTTCATTATTAAAGATAATTTTGTTCCTAAAAAACCAGATACTCCACCAAATTGTTGCGAGACATTCGAATTGTTCGTTCCAATTTTGGTTTTTACTTCCTGTAGTATTTCATGAGCTTTTTTATTTTGGATTCTTATTTTGTTAAGATCATTCAAAATTGTTCTATCAAATTTGGTAATGATTTGTTTAGTGAAGGGGCATTCGATAATCAAGTGGGTCAAGTCTTCGAGGTGATGGTTGCAGAGTTCACAATGTCTTGTAACGGCAATTTTCCTTTCATCTAGTTTTGCTTTTGTAGGAATACCGTTGATAGACATTTTCCAAATAAAGTTTTTAATTTTGGGTTGAGTATCGAGTTTCCATATCCATTCACAAGCATTAATTGGTTGTAAAATGGATTCGTCCTCAATCATATCAGAAGCAGATTTAGTAGAGAACCAACCGTTTTTTACTACATCTCCAATATAATCTGTCCTGGCAAGTCGTTTTGGGGAATGATTGTTTCTTTTATTTTTTCCATGATATCTAGATTGATGATATTTTGTAGTTCTGTGTCAATTTTGTTGGTATCCTAGTTTCTTGAGTTGTTAATAAAGTGACTGACTTTTATATTTGTGTTAATTAGATTAGCATTTTGGACCATTTTAATTAGTGGTGTCGTTGTTATCCAACTGTCGTGCCAGAAATTGATTGTTTTGCCATCACCGACTTGCCAAATGATACCTTTTTTGAATTCAGATTTAAGTTTCATAAGGTTGTTCCATTGCCATGAAGTTGACCCTTTCTTTTGGTAGTGGAGAATATTTTGGTTTTTAAAGTATTTTTCGTTGATAATTTTAACCCATATGTTGGTTGGTTCTGCTATAATTTTCCATGAGAGTTTCATTTGAAGGCTTTATTTGTGGTTATAGATTTTCTCAATCCCAGACCACCACTCTTTTTTGATTTACAGATTGTATCCTAGTTTATGATAGGTATGTGTTGGTCTCCTTTATTCCAGAAGAATTTTTTGTAGGTTTTTATCAAGTTCCTCCAGGTTATGTTTTGGTAGCATAAAACTTTGCATAACAAATGTCGGTTTGGTTGCGAAATTATGTTTTATGAGGGTATTTCTGCCTTCTTGTGATAAATAGTTTGCTTTCCATTTAAAAAGTTGTTGTTTTGATTTAATGTTAATTTCACCAAAAGTTTCCTTTGTCACTCTTCCGTTTATAATTGGGCATCCAAGATATTTGTCGAGGGTTGTAGTATGGCACATCCCCAGGATGTTTTTTAGTTGGGTAACATTGTTGTCGTTTGTGTTCCTTGTTGTTTGGAAAACCGATTTTTCGAAGTTAATTTTTTGTCCTGATATGGAGCAGTACATTTCAAGGATTTGTTTTGTTCTTTGGCAAGAATCCAAATTAGCTTTTACAAAAATAATCATATCGTCAGCAAAGGAGAGGAAAGGGATTGGTGTTGCTTGCCTGCATACGGAGAATCCAATATGGTTATCGTAATTGTTACAATCATCTTGTAGCATTTGTGTAAGGACTTTAGCTCCCAAAATGAAGAGATAAGGAGATAAGGGGTCCCCTTGTCTTAGTCCTTTTTTAGGAAAGAATTGATCGGTTGGTCCGTTAGTAACAAGGACAGAGAAAGATACCGTAGAAATACACTCCTTAATCCATCCAACAAATTTGTCATTGAATCCAAATTTTTTGAAAATGTTGATGATGAAATCCCAATTAACTTGGTCATATGCTTTTTCCATATCGAGTTTAATGGCAACCCAACCTTCCCTTACTCTTGTTGGACTGAAAAGAGCGGAAGATTTCGTGGGCAATCAAGATATTGTCATGGATAGATCTATTAGCCACGAATGCTCCTTGAAGATGGTGGATGAGTTTTTGGCATAATGGATTCCATTCTCTTAGTAATTATTTTAGCAATAGTTTTTATAAATTGTAGAGCACAAACTTATAGGTCTATAATGGTTAATTGTTGTAGGGTTATCCGTTTTTGGGATCAAGGTTATAAAAGTATGATTGATTTGGTTTAAGCATTTTTTCCGCTTCTAAAGAAGCCTTTTACCGCTTTTGAGACGTCCGCTCCTACAATGTGCCAATATTTTTGGTAGAACCCAGCCGCCATACCATCGGGTTCGGGCGATTTGTCACATCCAATATCAAAAATTGCATTTCTGATTTCTTCGTTGGATGGGGGTTTTGTTAGAAGCAAGTTATCCTCAGAATTTACTTTGGTTTTTGATGAGTCGGAGTTTCTCGTCGAGCAGAGATTGATCCATTGACGTCTTGGAGAATTTACATTGGAATTCCTTTTTTACTTCAAAACCGAATATCGGCCTCCAGAAGAGAGGATTGTTCCCATTCTGGTTGTTAACTCTTTTAGTTGTTTTCGGTTTCTCCTTCCAGTAGCAATGCGGTGGGAAATATTTGGAGTTTGAATCTATATTTTTTAGATGCGTATTTTTTGATCTTTGTCTCCAATATCTTTGGTAGAAAGATAGAAGTCTATTTTGTTTAGTTAGGAGATTTCTTTGGGTTAAATCAAGGTTTTTGGTTCATGGTGTTGTAATTGTTGCTTTGAATTTCCTATAACTTCATATAAACTTCCTTCAATTGCTTGAAGATATTGCCGATTGGTTTTACTCCACTCTTTTGCCTTTGTTTTCAAAATGTGTGTTTTCTTTGTAAGGTTAAACATTTCATTACCTGTAAAGTTGGAGCGCCAAGACTGTTTTACAATATTTTCAAATGATTTGCGTTTGGTCCACATCATTTCGGAATTTGAACGGGTGTGGGGTAAAAATTTCAGATTCCGATAACTCCAAAGATATTTGGCAGTGGTTCGAGATGGTGAAAGCATGGTTTTTGTTTTTAAATTTGGGTACCATTGAGTAATTTGGTTATGAACAAGCACTTAAACTAGTTGTTACCTATAATTTGATATGTACTGCTAAAGAAGTTGTAAATCATCACCAATTATAGTGTCATAGTTTTCTGTAAATAACCATGTTTTAAATAAAGGAAATATCATAATATTATTTTAAAATATTTAAAATTTAGATCTTTCGCAAAATTTAATCTTTTGTACAAAAACGCCATTCACCTAATTTTTTTTGTTTTTTAGTATATAAAGGTATAATTGGTCAAAATTGGTGTTTAGACTAATTGGTATAAGAATAATTAAAAAAAATTCAACGTATATAAATAATGCGGAAACGACAATTGGGACCATTATGTACAAATTCAAACCAGTGAATCCCAATAGCATTAAACTTGTGCACATATATAACATTATGATTATCTTACAAACAAAATACATAAGATTATGATTTAGTCAACTACATTATATTTAATTTTGGATATAATCGCATTTGTTAATTATATCTAGTATCTATGTGTTGGCCATGTCCATCAAAACCCATTTTTCACAACACAGTTGAACATTCTAAGCTTACTAGCTTCTCCTAGATATAAGATATGCAACACACATGACTAGTTAAAACCTACTAGTCATTTACACTAACACACAAACCAACTAGTCTTTAATTAGGCTTAAGTTTCATATAAATTACCATCTACCCTTTCTCCTCCATTTGATCACCCCAATTGATCGACAAAGGGCCAGCGCCGGTACAAGAAATTAAAGATGACTCATACAACGCCACTTCTCCTACCATGTTGCACTAAGGACGCCGCCGATATTCAACACAACCCGGAAAGCAACCTCCATCCCTCGGGAAGCTTCTCCGGGGAAGGCGATTCGCGCAGGCGGCGCTCGGAATGTCGATTGGGCTCGCCATCAGCACAGCTTGGTTCCGATACGATTCAAAGGTGATCTCCCCAAGTTCCTGAGTATCATCATCGCCGCCGTCCTTACAGCCGCAGCCGTGGTGGTTTGGAATGTCAGGCTGGTGGCGAGAGTTTTCCCGGCTATCGCTGTCGGGGCGGAGAGGGCCGGGCTGGCAGCGATATTGTTCCCGTTCTTTGCGGTGGTGGACGCGTTTGTGAGTAGGAAAGGCGGTTATTATATTGTAGAGTGGGCCCCTTGGGGGTGTCTTGTTGCGACCGTTATGATTGTGACAAGTGTCAGGGTGGTGGCTAGACCTCAGGTCGTCACGTTCAAGGCTTTCAATTGGGTACGGTGATCGATCCTTTATGTTTTTTCATATTTTTGTTTTAAATTTTATATAAGAAATGTTGAATTAGGAGATCTTGGTGGTACGTGTTCACCCTCTAGAAAGTTCGAAGATCTCTGTGCAGTTTTGTATATATAATCCTTTCGTGTTTGTGTGTTCCAACATGTAAAGACTTTGGCATTGTTTTGACCCTAAAAACTAAAATTATCTCTTACATATCAAAATGTGTATGAATTGTTGCATAAGCTATGTAATTAGTAATTCCAGCATTTAGTCACGGATTAAGTTGTTACGTGAGATTTACCATAGCTTTTGACCTGAGGCTTCACAAACAATTTCTACTCATTTACGAATAAGTTTGAATGGTCCGTCAGATGCTTTAGATCTGTATTAATTTTGGGTTGGTTTGACGTATCCGAATCACAAAAAAAACAAATAAAAAAAAAAACTTATGATATAGGTAAAACTTTTTTATCTGAATATTGTGTTTTGGCCATATTATGAGATGGGTATGAATCATTATTGTAGCCTACGGGCTAATCCGAATGTGTATATTTTCATAGGATTTGTTTGGTACGGTAGAGATGGCGTATAGATTATTTTGAGAGATAAAACGTTTGTTTTATGAAAAAATCGATAATTATTTTATGGGGTGAATAAAAAACATATGAAATTTATCATTTCTTTTGGCCCTCAACTAGGTTATGAAAATTAATTAGGAATGAATTTTTTCATCTTTGTAACACCGAACCGTCGGAACATACTCAAAGATTATCGTAGATGACATCTTTTTTCTTCATGTCAACCAAATAATTTTAAATTACAAAATCATCCAGGTTTTTTCATCACATCCTCTCTGCCAAACGTACCCATAAACCAGCTTTGATGCATATAACTGCGAACAAAACTAGAGTAGTATACTGTATACATAGTAGGGGCATAATCTCTAGATATAGGTAAAACTCCTGTTATATTAAATGTGAACAATTACATTTTGTAGATCTAATGGACAAAATAATTCAGCTTTCGTGCATATATATATTTTAAGTGGATCGATGACGTGAATTTCTAATAAAAAAGTGAAAGTGAGAAATATTGTGTGACATAGAGTTTGAACATATTTGATGGTACATGCACATATCTACAGTATATAGATGATATATATAGATGATAGTGCAGCAGGTGATGGTTGATTGTATCATTTTCGTCGTCTATCCATATTGAGAAACTGATCATTCAAACCATCACACGCTCAAAAATCTCTAAAATATAAAAGCGGATGGTTAGAGTTTTTTTTTGAGTTCCTCCTAAAATTAAAATTGTATGTAATATATAATAATTTATAAACTAACAGTATCTATTATAGATACCTATTTCACATGTATTTTATCTTAGTTTTATAAACATGTAATTGTATTAATATGGCTGGTGATTGAATTATGTCTTAAGAGCGATCTTGTGTGTGAATACACTTGTTACGTATAGTAGCCTAATAGGTCACAGATAGACAAACTTTTTGGAAAGAGCTTTAATTTCTGTAATAAAAAGTACATGCAACATAAACATCATACTTTATCAAAAAGTACGTGCAGCCATGCCGTTGTGTAATGGGTACGTCTATAAAAGTTTTATC
>NCTC01004287.1:0-11872 GCA_002319775.1 Fagopyrum tataricum
ATATAGGGTCGGTGGTCCTAATTACCGTTTTAGAAGTTATAACATACATAAACACACACCACCAAACACACAACAATACTAATACATAAAATACGAGCCAAGTAAGTCCGTAGACTTACCTCGTCCCAAACGCTATCTCACAAAACGCTCTAGCTTCCCTTGGGAAGGAGTACACAACCTGTTCACAACGAGGTATCATAAAAACCCGCTCAACCTGAGAAGTCTAGGACTTCTACACAAATGACCTACGCAAGATCATTTGACTACCATTCTAGGACCGCATCCTAGGGTCCAACATAATCACCGTCGATAATGACGTAAAAGCCAACTAGGTCTAATCCCGCTCCTCACATTCTCTTAAGGTCCCGAAAGCCACTACTTGGCATTAATCTAAGTCATGCTAGTTCCAACCTATCACGATACTACTAAGTATAAAAAGATCAATACGAATTCATGGCTTTTATCAGGCTTCGGATCCTAGCATGATACTACGCCATTTCACCCATATGCTAAATTGATCGTAAACTATAGCGTATCGGAACCTAAGATAAACTCGTCTAATTTCCGAGGTTAAAACTCGCTAACATATTTTCCGGGCACTTATGCAATTCCTAACACATATGGGCATAAACTGTAAATATCATAAACCGAGGGGCTTAAGTGTAATTATACCGAAAGTGAGGGTGGCCGACCGAGATTGCTATGAAGATCTCGGCCGAGATTTTGCAGTGGTATCCCGGTGGCTTTACTGCGTCTCCGGCGAGGCTAAGGCGGCGGCTGTTTCCCTCGGTGGTGCTGCAGGTGGCCTGGCTCCCGTTGGCGGCTGTTCTCCAGCGACGGCAACGCCGGAAAGTGGACGTGAGCCGCTGCTCACCCGAGGCCAAGGAGACCGAGACGCAAGGCTCGACGGCGGCTCCTAGGGCAGCGGGGAAGCTCTTCCTCGACAGCTTGGTGACGGCGACGTGGTGTTCACCGGCTTCGAGCAGCGTGAACGTAGGGAGTTGTCTCGGACGAGGAGAAGAGAGTGCCGCTCGACCGAGGTGGAGAAAGGGAAGAAGCCGCCCCTAGCAGTGGCTCCTCACTACGGCGGCCGGCGAACTGGGCGGCCGGGACGCAGTGGAGGGAAGGCCGCGGTGCTGGGTTCCTGTTCCCACGTGAAAGAGAGTCAAGAGGAGGTGAGAGTTGTGTGGAGAGTGAGGTGAGGGAGTGAGGCGTGGAGTGAGGCCGAGTGAGAGAGTAGGAAAGGGGAGGCCGGACCGAGGGGTCGGCCTGTGCAGAACGCTAGGTCCGGACCGAGGGGTCGGTTGCAGGCCCTGCTCTCTTGCAGGCGTAGGCGTAGGCTGGGCGGGCGGCACGTGCAGGCTGGCGTGGAGGGGAGGAGAAAGCCCGCTTGTGTCCCGCGCGGCTGGGCGTTGATCTCGGCCGGGGTAGGCGGGCCGAGATAGCTCCAAGAAGGAAAAAGAAAAAGAAAAGAGAAGAAGGTAGTTCCGTAACGGATCGGAATATTTTCCGACATTCTCGTAAAAATAATTTACGGTTCACGGCTTCGGAATAAATGTCGGATACTTCCGTAGAATAATTTACGGAAATAGGAATAACACGATATATTCGTTTCCTAAAATTTCCGGGCGTTACATCTAACCCCCCAAAAAACAAGTTTCGTCCCGAAACTTGCTAAACCCAACACTCTCCAAATATATCCGCCTCGTAACCCCGTACGACTCATAAAAGGTACACTGTCGTCTCTAAAACAGTCTATGTATAGAAATCATATCACAACCTCGTAAGGTCCACATAACTCAACCAAAACATAACATAATAGGAAAACAAGAAAGGTCTCGGGACTACCCCGATGGCCCTATCGATGTGGCTAGGTCTGCATAAAACTTGGGATAGTTCCTCCTGATACTATCATCCGTCTCCCACGTGGCCTCGTCGGCTCCTCGCCTCGACCACTGAATCCTAAGCATCGGTATCTCCTTCGATCGAAGGCGTCTCGTACTCCGCTCTAAGACCGCTATCGGGTGCTCTGCGAAAGTGTGGTCCGGCTCGACCACTAGGTCCTCACGACTAATGACGTGTCTCGGGTCGTGTATGTATTCTCTCAGCTGAGAGACATGAAAGACCGGGTGTATACCCTCCAACCGCGGTGGCAACGCTAACCGGTATGCCACCTCACCGACTCTCTCCAAAATCTCAAATGGTCCGACATATCGGGGGCTTAACTTCCCCTTAATGCCGAATCGTCTAACGCCCCGAGTCGGTGATACCCTCAACCATACCCGAGCTCCTACCTTGAACTCGAGAGGTCTACGCCTCCTATCCGCATACGACCTCTAACGGCTCTGCGCATCCAACATCCTCTCCCGAATTAAAGCGACTCTCGCCATGTCGTCCTGTACCTGATCCAACATAAGGGAGTCGACATCTCCGTCCATACAATGCCTCATACGGTGTCATCCCAATCGAAGCGTGCCAACTGTTATTATACGAAAACTCGACCAACGGGAGATGATCTGCCCATACCTGACCCCAGTCTAGTACACACGCTCGTAGCATATCCTCTAAAGTCTGAATAGTCCGCTCAGACTGGCCGTCGGTCTGGGGATGGTATGCGGTGGTGAAATGGAGACTCGAACCTAGGGCGGCGTGTACCTGCTGCCAGAACCTCGAGGTAAAACGCCCGTCCCTGTCCGAGATGATGGTCCTCGGGACTCCATGTAGTCTAACAATCTGACGGGTAAACTCCTCGGCTAAACGACTCACCGGCCACGTTTCCCGTATAGGAATGAAACGTGCGGTCTTCGTCAGCCGGTCTACTACCACCCATATCACGTCAAAGCTCCTACTAGGTCTCAGGCCGCTCACGAAGTCCATAGATATGTCCTCCCACTTCCAGTGCGGCACGGGCAGTGGGTGAAGCTCTCCTCCGGGTCTATGGTGGTCGATCTTGACCTGCTGGCAGGTCGCGCATCGGGCCACATATCTAGCTACATCGGGCTTGAGCCCACCCCACCAATAGGATCTCCTAAGGTCCTGGTACATCTTACTCGCGCCTGAGTGCACTGAGTAAGGTGTGGAATGGGCCTCCTGCAAAATCCGCTCTCTCAACTCCTGATCCGACGGTACACAAATACGTCCCTGACGTCTCAATAGCCCATCTGCCCCCGTGACAAACTGTGGTGCCTCTCCTCGGGATATCCTGTCCCGGATCCTCATCAAAAGGGGACATCCCTCCCGCTTCTGCAGGATCTCACCGGACAGGTCAGGCAACACCTCTAACTCGGACAAACGACCGTCCGTACCCGGAAACCGGATATCCAACTCTAAGCCCATCAAATCCCTCTGCAGCTGAGGCTGAACCGTAAGCCGAGCTATCACCTCCTCCCGAGGTGTCCTCCTGCTCAAAGCGTCGGCGACTACGTTCGCCTTCCCGGGATGGTATAAAACCACCAAGTCAAAGTCCTTGATGAGCTCCAGCCATCTCCTCTGGCGGTTATTCAACTCCCACTGAGTGAATATATACTTCAAACTCTTATGGTCTGTGAAGATCTGGCACGTAGCCCCGTACAAGTAGTGTCGCCAGATCTTCAGGGCGTGAATCATTGCCGCTAGCTCGAGATCATGGGTAGGGTAGTTCTCCTCGTACGGCTTCAGCTGCCGAGAAGCGTACGCAATAACCCTACCCCTCTGCATCAAGACGCACCCCAAGCCTAGCTTGGAGGCGTCACTATATACCACAAAGTCCTCTATGCCCTCAGGCTGGGCTAACACAGGAGCGGAGGTCAACCTCCTCTTCAGCTCCTCAAAGCTGCGCTGGCAAGGCTCGGACCAGACAAACCTGGTAGACTTCCTCAGCAAGGAAGTGAGCGGTCGTGCAATCACGGAGAAACCCTCAACAAAACGGCGGTAGTATCCCGCTAAGCCTAGGAAACTGCGCACCTCCTTGACCGTCCTAGGAGGCGGCCATGAGGAAACAAACTCTATCTTTGCCGGGTCGACCATGAAACCCTCGGCGGAAACTATATGTCCCAAAAATGCCACCTCGGACATCCAAAACTCACACTTAGAGAGCTTAGCGTAAAGCTCTCTATCCTGGAGGACTCGAAGTACCGTCCTCAGGTGTCCCTCGTGCTCCTCCCTACTCCGGGAGTAGACTAAGATGTCGTCAATAAATACCACCACGAACTGGTCCAAGAAGTCGATGAAGATGCCCTTCATCAACTCCATGAAGACGGAAGGTGCATTCGTGAGCCCGAATGGCATCACGACAAACTCATAATGGCCGTATCTCGTCCTGAATGCCGTCTTCGGTATGTCCTCATCTCTCACCCTAAGCTGGTGGTATCCCGACCGCAAATCGATACGTGAAAATACGGAGGCTCCATGCAACTGGTCCAGCAAATCATCAATGCGCGGTAACGGGTACTTGTTCTTGACAGTGACTTTGTTCAACTCCCGGTAGTCAATACATAGCCTCAAAGATCCGTCCTTCTTCTTAACGAAGAGGACCAGTGCACCCCAAGGGGAAACGCTCGGGCGTATGAAACCCCTATCGGCCAACTCCTCGAGCTGCTTCTTCAGCTCCAGCAACTCGATCGGCTCCATGCGGTATGGAGCCTTGGAGATCGGCCTAATGCCGGGCTCCAACTCAATAGTGAAGTCAACGCTCCTCTGCAGTGGTAGCCCAGGTGGCTCCTCGAAAACGTCCTCGAACTCGCATGCCACAGGGATCTGCTCCAGTGATGGTCCAGTTTCTTCCTCCTTCATGGCATAACACCAGAAGACCTCACATTCCTGCCCGATAAGTCTAGCAGCTCGAACGGCGCTAATGACTGTACCGGCTTTCCCGAGGTCCCAACCTCGGAAAATCACCTCCTGCCCCGTCTCTATGGAAATCGTCACGGTCCTCCGGCTGATGTCCAAAACGGCATGATGGCGGTCCATCCAATCCATCCCCAGGATGACTTCTTCATGCACTAAGTGCATGACAAAGAAGTCGGCTAACCAATCTCGGTTTCCCAAACGAATGGGGCAACCGCGTACCTCTCGGGTACCACTAACCCTACCCCCATCGGGTAACCCTATAGTGAAGGGTCTCCCCTCTATCGTAGCTAAGGACAACCTAGCTACACAATCATCGGATATAAACGAGTGCGTAGCACCCGTATCAAATAAAACTCGGACCGAAAAACCGTGAATTTGAATAGTACCTGGGGCTGCCGGCGTTGGAGGATCAACAACACTCCTCAGCTCGAATACCCTGGCATGTGTGCCTCTGGTCTCCTGGGTATCTCCACCACGGCCTCTACCTCGGCCTTGTCCCTGAGCTGATCCCTACGTGCGGGTCTGACCCTGGCTCCTCTGCTGAGAGCCCTGTACCTGATACTAGGGCGGCCTCTGACTGCCCCCTGCTATACCAGCAGGCGAAGAACCCTGCTGTGACTGGGACTTGCCATGACGGCAAAAAGCAGCTCGGTGACCCATCTGACCACAAGTGAAACAAGCCACGGGTGGCTTCTTACATGTCTTCTTCGTATGTCCATACCCTTCACAACCGTAGCACTGAAGTCCTCCGTCGGATGCCGGTCTCGACGACTGAGGACCAGAACGTCCCTGACCTGTCACTCCGGCCCCTGACCCAGCTGGTGCCGTCCTCTGTCTCTTGTCCGGTCTCCCGGACTGTGCTGCTCTCCTAGACCAAGGCGGTCTCTCTCATAGGCCGAAGCCCGGTCCTGGTACTCCGCCAGTGAGGTACAAAGGAATCCCGCAAGGTAAGCACGGGTGGACTCCCTCAGTCTCCTAGAAAAGAGATAGACATGCTGGTCCGCTGGGGGTGCGGAGGGTCCCAGCAAGGCTAACTCCGCCCGAAATCGTCTAGTCGCCTCAATGACGGGGACATCCTCGAATCTTGCCTCCAGGAAATCCTGGACTCTGTCACTCCTCAGTGAAGCTGGGCAAAAGGTCTCCCTAACGAGGCTCAGTAGTTGATCCATCCTAGTCACACCGCCTCTAACTGTCCTCCACCTACTGGGCCTGCTCTCGGAACAGGGTATGAACTATCTCAACTCGTCTCTCCTCTGGGCAACGGATCGCCTCTAAGGCTGACTCTACGTGCCCAATCCATTGCTCGACCTCTAACCCTACATTCCCGTCGAAGTAGGGTACATGTTGCTAGTTGAAAGCCTTCAACCATGAATCAGGTCTCGGAGACCTCAACTCGTCTCTCGGCCTAGCAACCTCCACAACTGGCTCGGGTGCAACCACTGTTGGTACAACTATCTCTGGTGCGGCCCGAACCTGGGTCACCCTCTGTGTGACCTCAGCTCATCTCACTGATGCAGGTGCAGACACTGGTGGTGCGGGAGGTGGTGCTCCAGTCCGAAATGCCTCCTCAACTCGTCGTACATAGTCTCCAAATACAGTAGCTCCAACGGACGCTCCTTCGGTCCTAGTAGATGAAGAACCATGCGCTCTGGACCTCACCACGGTCCTATCCCTAGCCTCGGGAATGATGCTCTCTGCGACCTCCTCTACTGGGGCCTCTGTTGCTGGTGCACCCACAACTGGTGGGTCCGCAACGGGATGCGTCCCCAACCTCTACCTCTCGTACTTGGAGGTCTTCCTACCCGTCCCCGCCCTCCTGGGGCGGTAGGGGGAAGTGGTGGTCTACCCCGGGCGGGTCCCACATAAGCGGTAGCTCTCGTACGTGCCATCTGATTCCGTATGGCGTTCATTTAAGTATAAATGCGTGGTACTACTTATAATCCGGTATAATAACTTAAAAGCATAAATATAATATGTTCATAATACATATCCAAGGCATGCAGGCCCAAACATCCTAAGGTCACATACATAGCTAGGTACGTACAATATCCGCAAACATCCTAAGGTCATATATATATATATAACTATGTACTAATATAAGTACCTAATTCTAATCCAGAGATCCATGTCGCCGAGGTTTGCGGAAGGAGCGGTGGTCCCGTACATTCTAACCCAATCCCGACTCATGCATATGATTTTGAAAACGAAAAGTCAGAATCCGTGTGGGTTCTGTTTTATACCTCATTCGGCCTTTCAAAGATTGCGAGTGCCATTGTTGTCAACCTAGGGCTCTGATACCACTTTTGTAACACCCCAAATCTGCGGGACTCGGGGCGCTACGGGTGAGACCTCACAATGGGTCCCGACCCTTAGCCTAACAAAAATTTCACCGGACCTTCCAACATGGCACAAATAAAGGCGAAAACTCAAATATGTTTTTAATGTATGCGGAAACGAAAAGTACGAAACTACAACTTGGAAACTCAGCCGAGTCCTCAAAACAACGTAAATAGATCCGAATTCTAAACATACGACAATATCCATAAATGAAAAAATGAAATATGACTCAAAACATCCCCGTCCTATAATGTACGGAGACCCCCGGCTGTCCACTCCTCCACCTCACTCGGCGGCATCCCTAACCTGCAAGTCAACTACATAACGGTTTTAAACCGTTAGCTCACATTCTAGACATTAGGAAAGCGGTGAAGGCACAAACACATCCATAACACATAACATAAATCACACAAGTCCGATTTCTTATCTTTTATTATTATGTCGTAATTCCATTCTAGTTCAACTTCTTTTGTGACACGAGATCCCAATGGTCTCGCCTCGGTCCCCACTTACCGGCAAGGAATGGTGCGAATGCATCCGCCCATCTAACCCGCCGGGCTAGTTGCCGAGAATCCCTAGACCTCACTATGGGCTAGGCAGTATTGTCACCGCCCGTTCTCATACACTTGGGCCAATATAAACATATAGGGTCGGTGGTCCTAATTACCGTTTTAGAAGTTATAACATACATAAACACACACCACCAAAACACACAGCAATACTAATACATAAAATACGAGCCAAGTAAGTCCGTAGACTTACCTCGTCCCAAACGCTATACTCACAAAACGCTCTAGCTTCCCTTGGGAAGGATACACAACCTGTTCACAACGAGGTATCATAAAAACCCCGCTCAACCTGAGAAGTCTAGGACTTCTACACAAATGACCTACGCAAGGATCATTTGACTACCATTCTAGGACCGCATCCTAGGGTCCAACATAATCACCGTCGATAATGACGTAAAAGCCAACTAGGTCTAATCCCGCTCCTCACATTCTCTTAAGGTCCCGAAAGCCATTACTTGGCATTAATCTAAGTCATGCTAGTTCCAACCTATCATGATACTACTAAGTATAAAAAGATCAATACGAATTCATGGCTTTTATCGGGCTTCGGATCCTAGCATGATACTACGCCATTTCACCCATACGCTAAATTTGATCGTAAACTATAGCGTATCGGAACCTAAGATAAACTCGTCTAATTTCCGAGGTAAAAACTCGCTAACATATTTTCCGGGGCACTTATGCAATTCCTAACACATATGGGCATAAACTGTAACTATCATAAACCGAGGGGCTTAAGTGTAATTATACCGAAAGTGAGGGTGGCCGACCGAGATGCTAAGAAGATCTCGGCCGAGATTCTGCAGTGGTATCCCGGTGGCTTTACTGCGTCTCCGGCAGGCTAAGGCGGCGGCTGTTTCCCTCGGTGGTGCTGCAGGTGGCCTGGCTCCCGTTGGCGGCTGTTCTCCGGCGACGGCAACGCCGGAAAGTGGACGTGAGCCGCTGCTCACCCGAGGCCAAGGAGACCGAGACGCAAGGCTCGACGGCGGCTCCTAGGGCAGGGGGAAGCTCTTCCTCGGCAGCTTGGTGGCGGCGACGTGGTGTTCACCGGCTTCGAGCAGCGTGAACGTAGGGAGTTGTCTCGGCCGAGGAGAAGAGAGTGCCGCTCGACCGAGGTGGAGAAAGGGAAGAAGCCGCCCCTAGCAGTGGCTGCTCACTACGGCGGGCGGCGAACTGGGCGGCCGGGACGCAGTGGAGGGAAGGCCACGGTGCTGGGTTCCTGTTCCACGTGAAAGAGAGTCAAGAGGAGGTGAGAGTTGTGTGGAGAGTGAGGTGAGGGAGTGAGGCGTGGAGTGAGGCCGAGTGAGGGAGTAGGAAAGGGAGGCCGGACCGAGGGGTCGGCCTGTGCAGCACGCCAGGTCTGGACCGAGGGGTCGGTTGCAGGCCCTGCTCTCTTGCAGGCCTAGGCGTAGGCTGGGCGGGCGGCACGTGCAGGCTGGCGTGGAGGGGTGGAGAAAGCCCGCTTGTGTCCCGCGCGGCTGGGCGTTGATCTCGGCCGAGATAGCTCCAAGAAGGAAAAAGAAAAAGAAAGGAGAAGAAGGTAGTTCCGTAACGGATCGGAATATTTTCCGACATTCTCGTAAAAATAATTTACGGTTCACGGCTTCGGAATAATGTCGGATACTTTCGTAGAATAATTTACGGAAATAGGAATAACACGATATATTCGTTTCCTAAAATTTCCGGGCGTTACATGATCAACTAAACTAGGTTGATAAATCATGTTATCAGTAAACGTATATATCATGAGAAGGTATGTGTAATATAAGCATGAATCATCAAACATTAAGTGTCACATGGTGTTTTCTATGCACTTATTGCTTGACAAATTTAATGTCTACATGATTCAAACTAGTTCGGTATGGATGAACACAATACAAATATGCAAACCGTCCATAGGCCCTAGTTCAACATATTCTAGCAATATAAGCATCGAAATAGTCATCACCATTTGTAAGATTACTTATCGGTCTTACCTACAATGGATGGTCCATAGGAGATGTGAACTCATGCGTGAAACTAAACAATGTGCATAAGAGGAACAATTTAGACCATATATCTAGTCTCTGACATTCATATTAGAATCAAACATCAAAACACACACCAAACCGATCATAACACTCATATATGCTACTAACATGCATTAAAACTCTTTAATTCCATAAGCACAACATAAATCTACATAAATCTAGCTTGGATTTGGAGTTTTCACCCCAAACCCTAGAATAGATCTACTCACTCATGACCAAAAATTTAAATATGAGATTTACAGAAACAAATGACATAATCAAAAACTAGAGATTAAAATAGGAACATAGGAAAAAGAAAGGAATAAATTAGACTTACCAATTCAAATATTTGAGCAAAAATCTTTTTGAATAAAGATCAAGAAATGTTTGGAAGAACAACTCAAGCACACTCTCAACTTTCTTCTCTCTAAAATTGACCCTAAATCTTTGTATAAATTGAAATTTGTAGAAGTGTTATGGATCCTATGGATCTCTCTCTATTACATGGTAACAAGGCTTCTATTATAGGTCGTGGTCCCCTCCTTTAAGATGCAAAAGGAATCTCTAGCAAACTCTCAACAACATGTGCACATGGTATGGGAAGAAGTTGTTACTTGGTAGCCTTCGTCCGAGCTCGGACAAGCACTCGATCGAGTGGTCCACTTTGGCCATTTTGGAGGTCTTCCTTTAGTATTTTTCTCTTGATGTATGCTATAAAGTTGTAGCCATTTGATATACCTTTCCAGCAAGTACTCAAACATCTTCTAATTCGGTCAGATGTCTTCTATAGCATCATTTTACTAAAATGCACAATGTCATTTTCACTGGAGGGACCATGTCTTCTTAGGTTGAGTGGTTTTTTCTTCTTCTCTCCCGAGTGAAATCATAAACTCGGCCTTAGTTAACATTTGCAACTTGAATCTTCTTTTGAATAGGTTTCATTCCTTCTTCTTGGCTGCTTTCTTCCTTAGCTCCTTGACGATGGGATGGTGTAATGAGAAACTCCTTAGAATTGGTGAATATTTGACTCTTTGTGTTCCATTTTGGACCTAAATCACCTAAATCACAAAACAAAAGGAGAGTAGACATTCTTTGATGTATTTAAGCAATAGTGACCAACCCTTTTACTAAGTGATGGATTGTCTCAAAAGCACTCAATAAAAGAACGTCAAATAACCCAAGTGAAAGGTCGTGTCAATGTAAATACATGACTACTAACCAATGTCATATCTCTCTAGGGACTATGTTAACCTTTTCTTAATCTAAGAAACCTTCTAGGTGAAAGACAAGTGTGTAAAATAAAACAAAAAGAGTGTGAACAAATGATCATCCAAATCACTTCAAGAGTGGAATGGAATTAATTTAATCGAGTTGCCTCATGTAACTACAATTGAGTTTCAGAACTTCAACCGAGTCAAATTCTTGTAGCTTTTGACTAGATCGAGTAAAAAACAGAATATGCTAGTTTTGAAATCAAAGTGGGAAATGACTAGGGGTTGGAGACTAATTCTCTCAATCCTTGCTAATGCAATGTTCATACATGTATAATGCCAAAGAGTGAAAACTATTTCCTCGAGTGCTCAGGTTAATGATGACTAAACGGTAATATGCATTGATATGCAACTGTAAATCTAAGCATACTAGTCAATCCAAAATCAAGTGTCACATGGTGTTTGCTATTCACAAGATATTAGTCAACTATGGTCTCAAACTAGGGTTCAATTCAAGATACACAAGCCGCACATGGTATTTGCTATTGGCAAGTATAAATTGGATTGATCTAGAGTGAGTTTACACTTCACAAGTAAGCAATCAATCATTCCTCACATGGTGTTTTCTTTAGGAACAATTGAAGTACTAAATCTAGTATCATAAAGTGATTATGAAATTACTTATAAGTCCCTTTCATACTAGCTGGATAATTATCAACATATAAGATCATGTTTAAGAACTAAAACAAAGTGCATAAAGTAACAATCTAAGCTAGATTTAGTGATGTGATCCTCCCCGGAAAAGAAATCATCGTCAACATGCCGGAACAAATCGCTTTGCCACCAATCGTCCAAGTCAAAACTCAACCATCACCTATTGAAATCAATCCTTATGTGTTGGAGAATCATGCCCGAAAAA
>NCTC01004288.1:0-11839 GCA_002319775.1 Fagopyrum tataricum
TGATTGATGGTTCAAATTAAAACAACGTATGCCTTTTGCATATTTCCTAATTGAGTTAGTGATTTCGACAGTGAAGGCCCGTAGCTAAGCCAGAGATGCAATCACATGGAAACAAATAGCAAATCAACATTAGAACATAAACATTTGCACAAGTTAATCACGCAGGAAAATTGAAACAGGTCTTCACAAGTAGCAAATTTAGCTGGCATAGAATCCGTTCCAAATTGAAACAAACCAAAAAAAGAAGATGGAAATAGTGGTACCATTTCTTTCTCGAGAGCAGAGGTATTGTTCGCCATCTTCGTTTAGAATTGTCCGAACTATACCACACTTCAGACAATATACAAATCAGATTAGAATATCGACATTGTCACAAAATCACAATCAATTGAAACCCTAGAACATTAGGCCTAAAATTAATCTCCTGTATAAGCTACATAAGAAAAATTATAATCAAATAAAGAGAATCGTCAATACCTTATGGACCTCAAATTGATGGAGCGATGGATCCCAGCGATTAAGAGTACTGTTGAAGAATTGTGTTTGTGTGAGTTGCTGGTCAAGATTTGCTCAGGGGCTAGGGTTTTACGGCAGAAAGCGGGACAAAACGAGAAAACGACGCGTTTTAATGAATTTCAAATACGTGCAGATCACGTGACCACTCTCCCAGTACGGGAGTGACAGGGGTGTCAAGTGTCAACTGTCAAACGAATCGATCCCTAGTATTTTTGCAATATGTTTAAATTTTATGATGATATTTCTTTAAGTTGTTTTACGTATATGTACCGGTGAGTTGATTTTGGCCTATTTAGCAATCTTATTGTTAAGTGATAAACTATGAGTGTTGTCGATTACTATGCATTATATGACATATGTATATATGTATCTCTAGCGTAACCGGGTTAACGGTTTATACCATTTTGTATATACAATTCACTATGGAGCCACATACAATTCACTATGGAGCCACATTATAAAGGGTCTGGATCAGTTTGGCGGTCAAGTAATGTGTGGTATGAGCCTGGTGTGGTAATATGGGCTTGTCATTTGTTAGTAGTCACCATATGTTGCAACCGAACCTCAAATGAATATGGGTGTTGCATTGTCGCCTTATTATTTGCTAAAGTTTGTTAATTTTAAAATATGTTGTGTCGTGTATTACATGGTGCATGTTATTTGTCTTTTTGTAAATGAACTTGATAGATCTTGTATTTTGTTGTACTTCTTATTATAAGTTATTATAAATGAACTCGTTATCACGCTAAATGAAATTGTTATCATACTAGCTTAGATGCACATGGTTTGGTCGTCGCACTCAAGTGACATATCTCGTTGTTTTTTGGACTTTCTCAATGTACCTCAAAACTTTCATTATTTATTTTCTTTATCATTTTAGACTTTTAGAGTAACTGGTTTATTCTCAAAATTTTGAGATTTCAAGTCCACAAAATAACAACTTTTTTTTTTTTTTTACACGAACTCCATATATGGCTTTATACATCATAAATCTTATAAAGAAAAAAAAAGCCTCTTTATTGGAGCAATTGACTTACACAAATTTCAGGAAAAAAAAATACGGACGAGTTTCATGTAATGCAGCCTTTTAACAGAATCAAGAAACGAAAATTTTAAATAACTTATTTTTCATAAGAGACTCTTTTTATGTATCATATAACTTGGGTAGAAAAAGTTTCAGCATATTTAGTGCAACACATTTGACCTTCTTAAATCATTCTATGCATCGGAATTTCGTGTACAACTTTTGAATAAATTCATAAAATGACAATTATAAATTAGCACCTTTAACTATTTTATAACTTGAATAGTACAATTTTTTATCCATATAATTCCGTATATACAACCTTAATTTACCTTACCTAAACATATCAAATGAAGAAATGTAAAATAAATATAAAAAAATAGTGTAAGAAAATCCCATGAATTTCCCCGGTAAAATCGTGCATGCCTCAACAAAACAGCTCACATAGGAGAACCAAATCTATATACCCCTCATACACATCGGTTCAAAATGACAGGCAAAGAAATCCTAGACACCCTAATTTAGACCATATTTCTGTATATGATCACTGAGATTTTCTGACAAGATTATCAAACCTATGAACTTGTACATGACTACCCTAAAAGAGGGCAGGGGGAAAAAAGTAAAAGAAAGAATATAAGAGGAAGCTGGGAGATGAGTGCAAATCCGGCAGCAACCTTTGTTCCTACAACCACAAACACAATCAACACTCACAATGATTTTGTCAGATGGTTAGATACCATTTCCATGTTGCAATCCCATTTTAGAAATTGACGGTTAGTTTTTCTGATATCAGAATCAGAAACACCATCAATGCAAGCTAAATCTGGGCTTCATTTCGTCCACACATAGTTTTCTAACAAAATTGTAGTTCTAGATATGTTTGGTCAATGCAAGATACTATGATACGTACTCGACCTTGATCTAACTAAGGGATCTAATCTCACTATCATACTATGATTCTATCAAGACATTATGTCAAAACTATAGGTTCAGATATTTGGCCTTTTAGCTGCACAAGGTTCCATAACCTTGATTGGAGATTTATTGTTCCTGCTACATTATTTTGGTTTGCATTGGCATTAACCTTAATTAAAGGCTTACACAGTTTCAAGCAAGCACTTCAGCAAACTGTCTTCCTAGTATAACAGTCTCATAACACTAATATACTATGCTTCACTACAATAGTAGTTTCTACTAAAGGGTCTCTTTAGCTTGTACTTGTAAGCCGTTTATAAGTACAAGCCAAAGAGACCCTCAAACTGTTTTCCTTCCCGTAAGAAAGACTTGATGTTGTTCAGGCAAGAACATCAAAGTGTCTTCCTAGCATAATAGTGTAATAATACTATGACTACCATTTGAGCACAACCTTCAAGAAACAAAGAATGAACCTTAAAATGAAAGAATGAACCCTAGAAACAAGGAACAATTACACAAAAAGATGGGTAGGAAAAGCAGCAAAAAATTAAACAGAGAAGCAGCTATCACGTTTCAGAGTAAAGTGCATCTACAGACTTGTCCAAGGAGCAACTTACCTAAGAGAGGATGGATTGAGATGGATAAATTCTAGTAGTTATACATGATACCCTCACATTATTTTTAAGCATGCATCAAAGAATAAGTGTCAGAAAGAAATGTAAGAACATATTTACAAGTCCAAGAGGTGGCCCGAGATGACTTAATTAGGACTACCAAAACAACGGCATACAGGCCTAGGCAGTGCGGGCAAAATCCAAAATCTACTTCATATTCATCATTAAAAGCCAAATCTTAAAAAGTATCTAACAAAAAGCTCCAAGAAAAAGATCCCTAGCATCACAGGCTACATCCTACATTTGGGATTAAAGGTACAGGAGGATCTTCTATACCTCATTTTCCTCAACTAAAATCAAAATCCAATACAGAAACTGTTTATCAATTACTACTTAATCATCATATTAGATCAATACAGATTTTGGACATAAAATGTGTAAAACACAACCTTACCACCATTATAAAGAAGACCACAAGGAAACCTTTCTGATTTCAGCCTTTTTGGTTCCATGCTTCCCGAAAGTGAGGTTGAATTCCAAAATATCTAATTTCCGGGGAAAAAACAAGCAGACAACATAATTAACTTGGATGGTGGCCAAGAAATTTCAAATGGAAAGGAAGACGAATACTATTCATCACGCATATGATTATGTTAGTAGACTAACCAATAAACCATCTAAATCATCTCATTATGCCTTCTAGTGAGAATATTCTTTCTAGTACAATTAAATTAATAGAACAATTTAACAAGACCTGGTCCATAATTTAGAACTTGCTCCACCTTAGAATATAGTAAGCAAAAACTAAACAGGGTGTTATATGAAAATTTGGATATTTTAGTACGGATAAAATATGTCAGCTATACAAAGGCACCAAACAGTCAGAGAAGAGAAGGCAATCTGTTCTGAAAGAGAGGAGCTAGGAACTCGTTTATCATTTTCCTCAAAACTTTGATCGCATAAAACCTTACAATCACTACTAGATGGAATTCTAAAATCCAACTTCCATATTACGTTGATACAACAAGTCCAACTCTATAACCTATAACTGTGCCATCACTTGTTACCTTTTGCTGTCTAATGCCAATGATCACAATATCAGCAAGTGTTAATGTGTAAAGCTGCCCAATGAAAGATGAAACATTTTATTAGTCACAGACTGCTCTATTATCTTTGTTGGGCATGGGCACTTGCACAGGTGAATACAGGACTGACTGATTTTGATAACCTTTTTCGCCCTGACATAATCTTTTTTACATTTCATCAAATAAACAGAAGTATCTATTCTGTGTCGGTAAATCTAAATTCCTTAAAAAGCTCCGCTGGCAAGGAACAAGATTTCATTTATTTGGTTTCCAAGAACAGAAGAAAGAAAAACAATTAGAATCTTCAACAACAATTTTTTATAGTTCAATGTATACCTATATATATAATTTTTTACTTAAGAGTTACCATCAAAATCAGGATTGTGTCAGCTCTAAGATGATTTACAATAACAAACGAGCACAACCTAACAAAATTTCAAGACTAAAGCAGCCTAAATAAACAGCATTACAACATCATATATATGTCTTGAAATTCTAAATGAAAGCAAACACCACAAACTAAATCCATTCTTCAAATGCTTCTTATTTCATAGACATTCTCCATGTGTGTCCTCTCCCATGTACTGCCTAACATAATGAAAGTGGCAAATAAGTTTGCACAGTTAAGCTAGCAACAAAATCCATCCGTCCACAGTAGTATTCTGTTTTCTGGACAAAAAGGATCTAAACTGCAAAGGAAGAAATACCTCCCTACTAAACCTTAAGTCCATTGGAGACAGGAAAAATGCTTTAGTGCCCCCCACTAAACCCTAAGCGCGTTCAAGACTAAGCAGGAGAATGGCCAGAGAAGCCATAAGAACACAGTTGGAAGGGGATCCACTATGGGAACATGGGTGAATTTGGCATATTATTTACTATTTAGCATAAAATAACATTAGGAATTAGAGAACCAAGCAGCCAGAAAATTACTCGGAGTTGGCTATGCCAAAATTTTTAGTTAAAAGTACTGCTCTTGACCAATTTTGAAAATGTCAGGTGGGCTTTTCATGCACTTTACAGTTTACACCAAATCCCAACCACAGAACAATGCACCTCCTAATGTCAATAATAAGCATAAGACAGCAACAAAGAAAATAAAAAAAATTCACATCACGATACAAATCCAAACTATGTAATAACCAAAAACAGAAATTAAAGTCAACATGTGTAAATTCCATGTTAGCACTATAAACAGAAATTCACATAGAGAAATTAGAGATACATATCTAGAGTAAAGATAGCAAAACCTTCTCCAGAGGAGGAATTTAATCATGGTAAAATCTCAACATAAGTGTATTCTATGCTCTTAAATCATTTCACTTCCTCCAATTACAAATCTGCTGTTGTTCACTCATGCTCTTCATCCTACCAACACTTGTGGCATATATATGCTACCATTTCACACATCATAACTGAGAACTTCAAAGTCACTTTGCCTAAAATTGGATCGCTCTCAATGAGCATCTCTACTGAACTATGTAATGTTTTACAGAAAAGATCTCGACAGAAGACATACTTTATTAAGGTACTGTAATCGAAGATTATCATTATTAAGAAACCATGCACCTTAATAATGAAAATCTAGACCCTAGACCATATTAAGGTTCAAGGTATGGCTTTGAATGGAAGTTAGGATGGAAAATCTCCAGACTCCACTAAATGTCCCATCAAATAGGAACAAACTACCAACACAAAAAAGACATGTTACACAACACAAAAGAATTCCTTATCACACCAACAGCCAAGAAGAAGCCAGGGGAAAAAATTCATAGTAGCTAGCAATATTTAAGTATGAGGCATTGCCACAGACCACTGATCAAAGCTTAAGATGAAATATCCAAGGAATGACAGACTTGCTACTTCATGGTACATTAATGATCACACATAATCATAGCAATCCCATCAAGCTTTAAAATAGGAAGTTATAAAAAACAACTGACTAGAGGCTGTGAATTAATTGACAAGACTGGCATAAAAGCAACCAGCAAGACAAAGGAATTATGCAAGGCTGGATAACCTACATCACTAAAGCAAAATACCGAAGAGTTCCCATCCTTCAGTTACAGATCTCATTAGGCGATGCTTTTGCTTTCCATTAATGCTTCTTCCCATGACCCTCAAAACTGGCAGTCCTATTTTTCCGTCCCTCCTCGAACAAAGATCGCTGATTTGACACCCTAAATAATTTAGGAATAAATTGTTACTGATCTAGAACACCAACAAGAAATACTTGTACATTAAATATTAATAAGAATAAATGTACTGCTTCCTTAGATGTGAAGTATAGAAATAATTTGGGTAAATACTCTAACATGGCAAAAAATTACAGAACAAGGTATTTCAGATTCTGACATCACACAGAATATGAAACTGAAAATAATGAATACAACTTACTTTTGCTTCTTTGAATTTTGCTGCTTGATGCTTATGACCATATCCATAGACTTCTTCTGGTGCTCCCTTGTTTGAGCATGCATGTCCAGACCTTCTACAGTCTCACAGTCAACATTACAAATTCGACACATCATACCCCCAGGTCTCCTCCTTCTTGGGTTATCAAATGGCTCCATCTCACCCTAAGAATATCGTTCAAACCCAAAAGGGAACAAGATATCAGCAATTATATACACATATGCTTTCATAATTCTAGTTTAACTTGAAAAAAAATTGAACCAGCAGAAGTTGACGTGAGAATTGATAACAAAAAATTGCACTTACTCGATAAAACCTATCATCGTGCGCATACTGGCGAAAGTTACTCCTGAATCCTGGCTCACCAATATGAGGGTAACCAGGCATCTCCCTGCCATATGGTTCAGCAAATGGTCGAGGTGGCAGGTAGCTCCCAGGAAAAGGAGGCTCTCCCATCTCCAAATGGCCTTGGAAGGAACCAGGTCCAGCAGCCTCTCTAGAGTGCGCATTGCGGGAGCCAAAATCTCCTCTTCTTGAATGATTAGGTAGCATAGTTTGACCATTCCCATCTCCAGCCCTTGAATGTTGGCGGGAGTCGCCAATCAAACGGTCAGTCCCATGGATATTTACAGGAGCGTCAAACTCACCTCTCTGCAAGTGACCTGATAATCCTGGAAACCTACTTTCCTGAAATGTTTTCCCCAAGCGGATATGAATTAGACCATTTCTATCGATATCACAAAGGAAACACTACAAAACCAGGAATAGGAACAGCCTAATTTCTTTACCAAGACTTACATGATGGACAAATCCAGGACCGTGTCTGGGAAAATCAGGATATTCAAGCCTCCCTAAACTGGCATCACGAAATCCAGCAGGCCTGTGCCTATCACCTACATATGAATGCAATTAATAATGAGATAGTTGCAAGAAAAATGCAAGAGGTGGTTTCTGATAAGGCTGAATTTATTTCCATACCAAGTATATGAGGACTTTGATCAAGTGGTGCAGGAGGAGGAAAGCGAGGCCCAAAGTTGACAGGAGCACCACCCTCCAAATGAGACGGCCTGGGAAATTTCTTTAGTTCACCTTCAAAATCCCTGTGGCCAAAACTGTGATCTGTTGGGAAGGGTTTCAGATGATCCCCCGGCAACATGTTCATCCTCTCATCCTGCAATCTGTGAAAGCTTGATGCTTGACCAAATGGTCTTTGATCCATGAGCCCATGAGGACGTAACTCAGGAGGTCTTCCATCAGAGAATCCTCCAGGACCCTCTATATGATTTGGAGGATGTGGCTTACTGACATTGCTTTCAGGGAAATCAGGACGAACTCCTCCACTTATCCCACCACGTGAACCTGATGGAGGAGAAACAAAAGAAGGCCCAGCAGGAAACTTACTCTGATTAAAATGAGCCTGGGGCAAACCCACACTACCGGGCCCTCTTCCATAAGGGACCACTCCACTAGATCCAATCACACCCCCTGATGAATTATCAGAATATATGGAGTGAGAAGGGTGCATTTTTCCAGGCACTTGAGGCCTCAACTGTCCTGGAGGTTGCCCTAGAAATTGAGAAGCACCTGGTTCAGGAAATGATTGTGGCAGCGATGGTCCACCAGGAACCAATGGCATTTGGTTCCTTCCATGATCTGAAGATGGGACAGAGCGAGAATCGGGGGCTTCTTTTGCAAATTGTTTAGTGGACACTGACGAAACTGGAGGAAGAGCACTGGTACTGAAACCTTTACCAGAGTGCTGGTCATTTTCTTTAAAATCTCCATTACCAACATCAGCAGATGGCAGCTCCAGGGCTTTGTCCACAGTTTCTTCCTTGATTTTTACATTTCCTTTCTGAGGAGTACCATTTTCAGAAACATGAGGTTTTGCATCTGACCCAACCCGAGGTTTTGATTCAGTAGTTCCCACACTTGCTAAATTTCCAGAACCAAGTTCAACATTAGTATGTTCCTGCTTACTCTTTTCCATGTTCTGAACAGGTAGTGATGGATAACTCTGGTTCACAGATGACTGGATCGGCAAGTGGGCTGCATTTGTAAGCCCAGGTGCTTGTGAGTAAGGCTGTGGTCCCCCACCATGAGATATCATAGGCCGAGCATTGGGTTGCATTGGCGCCGGTGTGCTACTCTGCTGATAACCTTGACCTGAAGCCTGCACAACCGCAGGAGCTCGGATAACTGGATGCTGCTGCGCGTAGGGACCGAGTCCTGGAAAACCTTGAGGGTGTGCAGATGCATGTTGAACGGGTTGCATCGAAGAATGGTTCTGTAGTGGATAACCAGGATGCTTGGGATGAGGATAGACAGGCACTTGAGCAACAGAAGCACCTGTATTCAGAACTTGTGAAGGCACTGTGGTAGGCTGTTGATTAGGAATCATAGCAGGAACAAAAGGAGGGCGCACTTGAGTAGGTTGTTGAGGAAATTGTGTTTGCAATTGGCTAGAATTTGTTGGCTGCTGTTGTAAACCATTCATATGCAAAGTATGAGGAGCTCCTGCCTGAGTCTGTTGAAGTGGTTGTACTTGTGCTTGTTGATATGATTGATATCCAGTTACAGCTTGGGCGGATGCGTTCGGAGCCTGAAGAGGTGCAGCATGATTCATGGGCTGGGTTGGTTGTGAGCCTTGTGGCGGTGGGAGAGTAGTATTATGGCTGTTAGGATGCGGATAAATTTGTGACGGTGGCAGATGGGTTTGTGGATGCGAGTAATGTTGGGCTTGTGAATGGGGATACTGAGGCATCTGCATGCCTTGTTGGGGCTGCATCTGAGGGCGGGTTTGCTGATACTGAGTCATTTGCATGCCTTGTTGAGGTACAACATTGGTCCCAGTCTGAGGATGGGCATAGGGCTGAACCTGTGAATATGTCTGAGCCTGAGATTGTGGCATACTATAAGCTACTTGGTTTTGCAAAGTTTGAGGTTGTCCAGGAGGCTGAATTTGTTGTTGAATAATGGGGGTAGCTTGGGGGGGACGTGGTTGAGGCTGTGCAGCAGGGGGAGCTTGAGGCAGTTGTTGAGGCTGCTGAGAGGTATGAGAAGCTGGGGCTTGTTGGAACTGTGTTTGAAGATGAGGTTGTTGCTGACCAGGCACCGGCTGCTGATAAGGATAGGATTGTTGGTACTGTTGCTGCTGATAAGGATCATAGCCAGCATACTGCTGATAATACTGTTGATATTGCTGTTGTTGTTGATACCATTGCTCTGTATTTGGCATAGCAGGCTGAGCACTTTGGGCCGGAGCAACCGGATTGACTTGCTGAGTCGATTGTTGCACAACACCGGATGCCGCTGAAGCTATCTGGACCTGAAACGCAGATGCACTGGCAGGAGGGACAGTTTGGTTCTGATTTGAAGAAGCAACCTGGCCATTGTCAGATTGTGGTGCTTGGACCTGCACCGCCTGATTTAGAGTAAAAAATAAATAGAAGGAAAGCACTGTATCAACAGGCACCCTTTTAATAATAAAGAAAGATGATAACAGACATTATAATACAGAATGGCTTACAGGGCACTTTTGTGCATGCTCTTCTACTTGGCGGTGCACTATCTTGACACTACATCTATTGCACATAACCGAAGAATCACCAAAGGGACATCCTGAGCAATGTGTAGTGCAGTCTGCTAACTGTCCTTGCCACGTGCACCCACTTCTGTGAAACAGACAGTAAACAGCAATTTTCCCTATTGTATCGGCCAACACTTTATTGGATTGAAGAAGGGGCTGCAAATGAGGTGTTAAGAACAATATCATTAAAACGGAAAAAAATATACTACTCCAATTTGTGAATCCAAAGTGGTGTTGAGGATATTGAAGACGACCTTAGAATCTGCTTCTGTAACCAGATAACCATCATAGGGGCATGCCTGCGTAGTCCCCACTATGTATTTCAAGCAAGGTTTGCAATAAAGGTGGCTACACTGTGACTGTAACGCCTCATTGGGATATACAAGTAGCCTACAGACAGGACAGAAGTACTCTCCCTTGAGAGATTGTATATTTTGAATGCATTCATTATCAAATCCCATCTTGGTTTTGTTTCAGTTCACAATGCACATTGATTCGATTTACCTGCAACACCACTAACACAGGATTAGACTACTAATTCCCTGCAGAGAAACTGCTACAAGTCCTAGAAGCTTTCGTATTCATGTTGAAAAAACTGTAAAACACGAAATAATGAGTATATATATATATATATATATATATATATATAAAGAAGGATTAGC
Source organism: Fagopyrum tataricum (assembly GCA_002319775.1). Lineage (NCBI taxonomy): Eukaryota > Viridiplantae > Streptophyta > Magnoliopsida > Caryophyllales > Polygonaceae > Fagopyrum > Fagopyrum tataricum. The sequence goes on from NCTC01004288.1 coordinate 10,821, forward strand.
AACAAATACCAAATAAAATCACTCAATACATATTCCCAGGCACAAATCAGAAAGACATGATTTTTTTTGTTCATTAGCACACCATACACAATACCAACAGTTTAACACTTTAACCACTAAAATATATCAGCCAAGTTGGTAGAGTTTAGGGTAAAAGATTTGTTTTCTTTGCCTTTTCAAAAAAAAAAAAAAAAAAAAAACTTTAACCACAACGAAAACACATGAACACAACATACAAGATGTATATAAAAGGCACGTCATTTTGAAGCATTAGCACAACACATTCTGAATAAAACATTCAATTCAACCTCTCAAACAACCTGGATCCTCCTAAATTATGACAGGGGAATTTAACACTTGGACAAACTGTGAAGCCCCTCTAAAATACTCAAGTACCTTACTGATAGGAACCGAAGAGAAGGAGGCAAAACATATTATGGGCAAACAATCTTGATTAAAATAAACCAAGCCCTAGCTACGAAACACGATCTGAAGAGTTTAAGAAGCCGGTGGACTATCGTATTATCAGGTTTCTATAACTCGCTCCATCGTTGATAGCCGATCAGCCAAATTCGAAAATAATAATTTAAAAAGAGAGAAAATAATATACCTTTTGGAGCTCAAATTGATAGAAGGATTCAGCGACAGAGAGAAGAACTGCTCCAGAATTGTGCTTGTGTGATTAGTGGTTTCTCAGATTTGCTCCATAGGTTCAGGGTTAGGGTTTTACAATTTTACGGTGTAAAGCGGACCAAAACGCCGCGTTTCTTTTAACAATATAAAAGAAAAGAACGACGGCGTTTTATACATAAATAAGAATGCGAACCTGTATTCCTATTTTCCCCTCTCTATTCAACACTTCGCTGCTTCCTTTATTTGCAGGGTTTAGGATTAGGGTTTTACTGCTTTGCACAAAATTGGTCTTCGAGATTGTTGATTCTTCTTCTTCGAACAAGTAAGGTTCTTCTTTTTCTTCACTGTTGATCCGAATTTGTTTCAAATTTAGCTAACTCCATGGA
>NCTC01004289.1:0-11829 GCA_002319775.1 Fagopyrum tataricum
GCTTCATACTTCAGCCTTTTAGAAGGAATATATGGTTAGGAGACAGTTTATGTGGGGCACAGACCCCTTAAAGAGTAAAAGGGAGTGTCTAAAAATTATTTGTTATAGGCGCAAGCTTGGCTTCGCTTAGCTTGGCCGTAACGTTGTTTGTGGTTTTATGTAGTTTTACTATATTTAATCTTCTAAAATTATTTCTATCTACCCTCGCTGTAGATACGAATGGATATTTAGGTACGTTTTTCACTATAGTGAAAATAGCGGTATAATAAAAAATATTATGAATAAATTTTCTAAATGTTTTTTGAGTTATTAAGAGATTTCTTAATAGTCATGATAAATACCTGAAAAGCTCAACGGCTAATTCGTGCCATACTGTTTGATTAACAACAAATCTTACAGTTGCGTAAGCAGGGCATAGGATCACAAGATGCAAAAAGGAAAGATCTTGGATTATTGGAAAAGCTACGCTAGGGATGTTTGTCCTTCAATATTTTAAGCTATCTTTGGTTGCGACTATCATCTCGCCTGCTACCCCCGGCGTAGCCCCCCCCCTTCATTACGAAGTATGGCGGTGAAACCCGCATGCATGCTTCGCATGCCTGCGGTGTAACCGCCAGGGACGGAGGAAATGGAATAAAGAAAGACCAGGGAATGGAATGGAGATGGTAGGGGCCAAGAGAGCTAAAATTATTGATAACATATTGGGTTAATTTCAAGAATTACTTAGATAAGTAAATTTGAAGCGAAATTTATCTTGGCATAATTATATAAGATAAAATCGTTCAACGACTATAAGGTGAGTTATGCTAACAATAATCCTTTTTAACACCCAACATTTTTATTACCATACACTTATAAAAAAAGATAAAAAAAAAAAGATAAAATTTATTTACATGAAGACTAAAGCTTTAAAAACAAAGGTTGGCAGTTCTCCTAATAAAATTAGGCGGGGCATACTTCATTTCCCGACTACATATCCCCCATTCCCTTCTAGAGACAGGGGGGATCAGGGAATGCGTAGCCGGCATAGCGAAGCCGCCCATATCTTTCGTTCTAATTTAAATAATAAATTTAAATTAACACCTTTTAATACTAGATTTAATGATAATGGTCATGTTAGATACTTACCTCCTGTATCTAAAGAATGAAAAAATACTATATATGCATATTATAAACAAAATATGCAAAATTTGCCTATAGATAGTAAAAATGCAAATAAAGTATTAGAAAGTTATTTTAATTTACATTTTGCCAATAATAGATTTATAGGATCAAAATTCATATCTCCAAAAACAAGAAGTTTATTATTACATAAAATTTATGTAAGTAAAATGGAAACAAAACATACAAATTCGAAAACTATAATAACTTTATATACTATAAATACTGAAAAAAATAATGTATATAATAATTATCTAGATTATAATAATTTTTGAGAAAAAAAAATATTAAAATCATTTAAAAAGGGATTAAAGCAAAAAATTAAGGAGGGCTTTAATGTAGCCGCCGGTCCCGTACTTCGTAATGAAGGGGGGGGCGTAGGAGCTACGCATTCCATACTTCGTAATGAAGGCGGAGGCGGCTACGCCTGTCCCGGCGTAGCCGGGAATGAAAAAAAAACTTCTAGTTTCTAAATATAAATATTTAACTGAATCTTTACCATGTTTTAATATATATTTAAGATTATATTTAAGTAGACATTTTAAAAATTCATACCTTGATAAATTAGATTTATTAAGAAAATACCAATTAAACTATTACCTTAATAAATTCAAATTTGAAAAAAATACTTATTTACATAAATTAAGTAATATGTTATCTAGAGTATTTAATAATAATATAGAATTTAATATAATAAACTTAAAATCTGTTGCTTTTAGTCCTGATATATTTACGGATATATTAAGTTTAAAAATTAGAAAACCTAATGTTTCTAATTTTGTAGGTGTAATGAATAGTTTATTAAAAGTATCCAAATTACCTGAAGTTAATAGAATACAGGAAAAGGCTAGTTTTTTTAAATCTAAAGATTACGCTTTACTTGAAAATATTTACCCAAATTTAAGTTTAGTTTCGAGCCTCCAACTACTAAATTATTACGGACTCCTGTACCCCCCGAGGGGTCGGATGGTTCAATAGGAGAGGATATCGGTTGCTCTTTAAATTTTTTATTAGAAAAAAGATGTTTAATAGATGAAGACTCTATTTTAGGGATTAATCCTGAATTTTCCTTGCCTGAAGGATATGAATACTTCAGTGACTTATACGAAAGAGAAAAAGAAGAGTATATAAGAAGCAATATCTCTAATAAAATATTTAATTCTATTAAATATAAAAATTTAGGAGGTATAAGATTAGAACTTAAAGGAAGATTAACCAAACGTAATAGAGCAGATAGATCTCAATTTAAATTTAAATGAAAAGGAGGATTAAAAAATATAGATTCTTCTTATAAAAAATTACCTACAGTTACATATAGAGGTTATTATAAACCTAGTGTAATTTCGGCTTTATCTCAATCCAAACGTCCTGTAGGGTCTTTTGCGGTAAAAGGTTGAATAAGTGGAAAATAAGTATATTTGAGTTAAAGAACTATATAAGTAATGGGGTGCGAGCAGCCGACTTCGTCGTAGTCGAGCGACTACGACGTCGTATGCTCGCTCTAATAAAAATGAAGACATAGTCTGAACCATTTTGTGAAAAATGGAAATAAAATTTATTATGATAACATGTAGAACAGGCTAATTGCGCCAGAGAGTACAAAATGAGTGCGCAGTTTGGCACCTCGATGTCGGCTTAACTTATCCTCATGGATGCAGAAATTATGTAGGGTACGACTGTTCGTCGATTAAAAAGCTACATGAGCTGGGTTAAATACGTCGTGAGACAGTATGGTTTCTATCTTCTAGAGGGAATTTGAGTAAAATAAGGATTAACCTTTGTACGAAAGGAACAGGAAAAACTTAGCCCCTCCATTTCCGACTACTGCGTAGCCAGGAACGAAGGCGGGATGAAAGTTAGGTTATATTAATTGTTAACCTCTGGTTTACCTGTTGTTTATAAGCCAAATATTAATTTAGTCGGTTCTCAATAAACTAAAAAGATGAGAGTTCTACGAGAGATCGTTTATGTTGACTTAATTTCCGGGGGGAGATCTTATAACCTGAGAGATCTCCCTATCTTAAACTGTGGATGTTACTTTCACTTAAGTAAATATATATTATAGGCACGGCAGGAAAGCTAAGTTAGTTAAAGATAAGTGCTGAAAGCATATAGGCACGAAGCTTACCTTAAGATATTTCTAATTCACGTAATATAATATTACGGTAAATTTATATACTATACTATTATTATAATAATAGTATTAGGAGGATGGAAATGCTGAGTAGGGACCCTAGGTATAGAAGGACTATATCGGGAAAATAGGGCTCGACGTATGCACGGATGGCTCGAAAATATAAATTCTACAATAGGCTTTGTTTGTAATAATCTAGAGATTTTAAGATACAAAGTACTAATTTTAAAGTAACTATTTATTAATATATCTTACATTTAACTAAGGTTATAAGCCTTAGTATGTCTAGTTAGCATAAAAGAAATGCAATTGTTTTGTAATCAATAGACGCAAGGGCGATACTTGCACTGGGCTTATATAGGATTAGTAGTCAAGTGGTAAAGACATAGCTCTTTCAATGCTACATACGCGGGTTCAAACCCCGCCTAGTCTAAGCGGGTTGATGTAATAGTAACATATTTGACTCATGATCAAATCATAAAGGTGCGAATCCTTTATCCGTATAATAGAGGCTATAACTTAATTGGTAAAGTGTACTGCTCATAACAGTAATGATAAGTGTTCAACTCACTTTAGCCTTATTCATAAATCCGAGTGCTGGAATAGGTAGACAGGGTATTCTTAAACAATACTGATGAGATTTCGTGAACGTTCGAGTCGTTCTTCGGATATTTGAATAACATTCAAGTCAGATTTGCCCATATCGACCGGGACAGGTGGGGGGGGGGGGGCTTCTGACCCCCTCATTCCCCGTCCCCGACGTCCCCTCTTTTTCCCCCCCTCCCACCTCCTCAATTAATTGAGGAGGAAGGAGGGGGGACCGAGAGAGGGGACGACGGGGACGGGGGGGGGGGTCAGTAGTCGGGACAGGGGATATAGTTTAACTGGTAAGACTTTGATTTTGCATATCAACATTTCAGGTTCGATTCCTGATGTCTCCATTTTAAGCTCGTGAAGCTCAATTGGTCGAGCGAAATATTGAAGCTATTTAGGTTATAAGTTCAAGTCTTATCTCGAGCATAAAAAAGGGGATGATGAAATTGGTAAACATGGATGGTTTAGGACCATCTGATATTAGTATCTTACCCGTTCAAGTCGGGTTCTCTTTAAAAAATTATGTTGTGGACTAATGGGTAAGTCATAAATTTTTGGTATTTACTATTGAGTGTTCGAATCACTCCAACATAAGGTGGATATTTATAGTTAAAGGAAATAATAGAATCTACATATCCCCCATTCCCATTCCCCGGCATAGCACCCCATTTCTTTCTCTTCATATCCCTTTTCCCTCTTCGGCTACGCCCCCCTTCTCTCCTTGCAAGGAGAGAAGGGGGGAGGGGGTAGGGGACAAGGGATGGTCAGAGCAAGAAATAGGGGGTCAGAAGCACCCCTTCATAAAGAGAGAGGGTGGGATATCGGCTCCGCAGAAAACAGGGGACGAGGGACAGGGGGGGATCAGGGGCTGGCTGGTTGGCTACGTAGTCGCTACTACGTCGCGGCGGGTTTCACCGCCGCCATACTTGGTAATGAAACCGCGACTACGTCGCATGGATGGATGGAGCTCCGCATTCCTTGCTGGCATACTTCTGTTGGCGTAGCGTGCCATTCCCTTATAGGGACTGCGAAGCCGAAACCGCATGATAGATTAAACTAACTTTTATTATATACTGTTAGTTATTTTAATGGAAAGTAACTTTCCATTCCAAAGGTGATTATAGCTCAATTGGTAGATCGACTGTTTGTGGTACAGTATGTTCCCTGTTCGAACCAGGGTATTCACCCATTAATAAACCCGGATAGTTTAATTGGTTAAAACTTTAATTTCATGCATTAAAAATGGGAATTCGATTTTCCCTCCTGGTTCATAAAAATTTATCATGATAATAACTTCAATACTATTTATTTTAATTTCAAATGCCGTCACATTAAGACGAGATATTTCGATACTTTTTAATAGAGTAGCTATTTTAGCTTTAGTTTATTGTATTATACAAGATACAATGAGTTTATCTATAGTAAGTAACGGAATAGGGTTACATGGAGGTTTGCTTCATATAACTAATATTACTCAAATATTCCATATATTTATATATTTTGTTAGTATATTAATTATACAATTAACAAGTTTTCACCCTAGAAAAGTGTGAGTACCGGAATATTCTTCTTTAAATCAATTATTGTTTAATAAATTTATTTATTATAGAACAAAAATAATAAATAAAATGGGAGAACATTTAAAAATAATAGAATATCCTTTAATATTATTATTTATTATTATAGGTGCAGTTTTCTTAATATCAACCAATGATTTAGTTTCTATATTCCTATCAATAGAATTACAAAGTTATGGATTGTACATATTAAGTACAATATATAGAAATTCCGAATTATCTACTACTGGAGGTTTAATTTATTTCTTATTAGGTGGATTAAGTTCATGTTTTATATTACTAGGAACAGCTTTATTATATGCTAATTCAGGTACTACTAATTTAGATGGTTTATATGTTATTAATAGTATAAGTGACTTCAGTGATATGACTTACTGATACCAACCTTATTATATAAACTTCTCTTTATTAGTTTTTAGTATAGGATTCTTATTTAAAATAAGTGCAGCTCCTTTCCATTTCTGATCTCCTAAAAAAGGACTTGGGAAATCCTTATCAACAAACGTTGGGAGTAAACTATCAAATTCCGGGGAACCCCTAAAGCTTCTGGTACTAAACCATATATGAAGATATATGAGTGGCTGAATTAATTACTCAGGTATAGTAATAAGCCAGAAGATGAGTGAAAGCGAAATGGGCAATCGCGGATCTAAGTCAGTAATACATACGAACAAGCAGTCTAGTATTATTGTAAAAGAGCAACGAGTAAATGGTAGTTGATGTGGTATTAATTTATCACATTTAAGATGTACTCTACTGGGCTTCGAAAGAAGCTATCAAGTTAGAATCCCTTCTAACCAAATTATTCAAAAACAATTTTATTCTACTATATCTAACTTAGACAATAGCAAATTACCTCTAGATCCTTGATTTATATCAGGATTCTCTGATGCAGAAGGATGCTTTCTTGTTCTAATCCGTAAATCACCAAAAAACCTACGACACCCCCGTCTTGGGGGTATTGGTTGACAATTAGAGGTTAATTTCACAATTAACCTTCATGTTAGAGACCTAGATCTTTTAAAACTTATTCAAACCTATTTTGGAGGAGTAGGAAGAATAGGTAAAGAAAGAAATGGTTGTTGTGATTTCACAATAGGTTCTTTAGATCAAATAATAACCAAAGTAATACCTCATTTTGATAAATATCCTCTAAAAACTAATAAATATTCTGATTATTTATTATTTAAAGAAGTTGTTATGATGATGCAACGCAGGGAACATTTAACAGCTAAAGGTTTACAAAAAATAGTTAATATTAGAGCTTCTTTAAATAAAGGATTAACTCTTTTACTATCAGAAGCCTTCCCTAATACTGTTGCTTTAGCAAGACCATTATTACCACCACTTAGTGTCAAATTAGACCCCCAATGGGTAGCTGGTTTTACAAGTGGTGATGGTTGTTTTAAAATTAGTATTAGAGAATCTAAATTACATAAAGCAGGAAGTCGTGTAGCATTACTTTTTGTAGTAACTCAACATATTAGAGATGAATTACTATTGAAAAGTTTAGTAGATTTCTTTGGATGTGGCCAAACTTATTCTTATAAAGATTATATTGAGTTTAGATGTCAATCATTCAAAGATAATTATGATAAGATTTTACCTTTTTTCAACAAATATCCTATTATTGGTATTAAATCTCAGGATTTTGAAGATTGAGCTAAAGTAGCTAAAATGATACAAACGAAAGTTCATTTAACTAACGAAGGTTTTGATCAGATTCGTTTAATAGGAAGAGGAATGAATAAAGGTAGATATTTAAAAAATAAAAGGGTTTTTTCTTTAATTTGGACGATAAATTTAAACCGTCATCATGTGGACGTTTATGATGCTATACCTACTATAGTTACAACATTTGTAGCTTTAGTTGCCAAAAATATCTATATTAATATTTTTACTAGAATTAGTTTATTACACAAGTAATAACTTTTCAGATGTTAATTGAACTTTTGGCTTAATAATAAGTTCATTATTCTCATTAATAATAGGAACAGTTGTAGGTTTAACACAATTTAGAATAAAAAGATTATTTGCTTATAGTACTATCTCTCATGTTGGTTATATGTTATTAGCTTTAGGTATTTCAAGTATAGAATCTACTCAAGCTTTCATATTTTACTTAACACAATATACTATAAGTAATTTAAATGCCTTTATTATATTAATAGCTATAGGATTTTCTTTCTATCGTTATGTTACTAATAATAAAGAACATGAAGATCTTTTAGATAAAAATAATTCACCTGTGCAATTAGTTAATCAATTAAGAGGTTATTTTTATATAAATCCTTTATTAGCTTTAAGTTTTGCGATTACAATATTTTCTTTTATGGGTATACCACCTATGGTAGGATTCTTTGGAAAACAAATGGTTTTAAGTGCAGCTTTAGATAAAGGATATATATTTATAACTTTAATTGCTATTTTAACTAGTGTTGTAGGAGGTGTATATTATTTAACTATTGTAAAAGAAATTTTCTTTTATACACCACAATATAAAGTTAATCCTTTATTAGAAAATTTAACTTTATATGGAAATATTTATGATAAATATAATAATTTTATTAAATCTTTAGAGTTTAAACATAATAATATAGTTATAGCTAGTCCTATGGCTTTTATTATTTCTGTTATTACTTTAGTAATATTATTATTTATATTTATAAATAATGAATGATTAAGCATGGTACCATATTGGTACAAATTTTATTTAATTATTAATGAGTAGTATGACTTTTTTTTTTGTTTTTGTACTTATTTTAACTTTGCTTTTCTTAGTTCTTAATTTTGTTTTAGCACCTCATAATCCTTATCAAGAAAAATATAGTATATTTGAATGTGGGTTTCATAGTTTTTTAGGTCAAAATAGAACTCAATTTGGTATAAAATTCTTTATTTTTGCTTTAGTTTATTTATTATTAGATTTAGAAATTTTAGTTATATATCCTTTTGGTGTTAGTGAATACGATAATGGTATATACGGATTAATTGTTGTACTTATTTTTACTGGTATTATTACTGTAGGATTTGTATTTGAATTAGGTAAAAATGCATTAAAAATAGATAGTAGACAATCTGTTATTGATTCATATAAATCAAATTCTTTTGTAAACACTTATTCTCAAAAATAATATATACTGCGGTTTCGTCTTCGCCCCTATACCCGGCTACGCCTACGCCTACGCCCCCTACCGTGGGAGGGGGGCTGCTGGCGTAGCATGCCAAGCCGGGTATACTATGGTGAAAAAATGTATGGACTTATTAGTGATGTATCTGCTTACATCAAAAAAAAAAAAATGTGAAAAGTAATTAATTCCAAATATTCATTCCCCTCTGCTGGCGTAGCATGCCAAGGGGACCGCGTAGCCCCCATAATGGGTGCATGCATACTTCTGCTGGCGTAGCATGCCAAGCCAGGTTTCACTATACTGGCGGTGAAGCCGCGACGTAGTCGCGACGTAGTCGCATACTTAGTCAGCAGCCAGCTAGCAGAAGTATGCGGTTTCACCATACTTCGTCATAAGTATGCAGCCGGATCAGTATTTACTAATTCATGGTACCTAAGAAAGCTTATAATTGTCTAAAAATTACAATATTAATAGTAATAAATAATACAGCTAGGATCTGCGAGGAGAGATAGCACCCGTAAATAATTACAAGACACATATAAAAAATTTATTATGATTCAAGTTGCCAAAATAATAGGAACAGGTTTAGCTACAACAGGTTTAATAGGAGCAGGAGTAGGAATAGGTGTAGTTTTCGGAGCTTTAATTTTAGGTGTAGCAAGAAATCCTTCATTAAGAGGTCAATTATTTTCTTATGCTATCTTAGGATTTGCTTTCTCTGAAGCCACAGGTTTATTCGCTTTAATGATGGCTTTCTTATTACTTTATGTAGCATAATCAATATCAAAAAAAGATTCTCATTCCCCGACGTAGTAGGGGGACAGGCGTACCCGCTCCCATACTTCTACTAACGAAGTATAGTCGGAGAAGATTACGTTGTAAGCCTAATATTAATTTATGATTTCATTAATGAGTGAGAAGGTTTATAAATTAGATGCTCCACATGCGTGGGGTATTTACTTCCAAGATAGTGCTACTCCTCAAATGGAAGGATTAGTGGAATTACATGACAATATAATGTATTACTTAGTATTAATATTGTTTGGAGTAGGTTGAATATTATTTTCTATAGTTAAATACTTCTACTTCACAGTAGCACCTATTGCTCATAAATATCTAAATCATGGTACATTAATCGAATTGATATGAAACAATAACTCCCAGCGGTTATATTAATATTAATTGCATTTCCTTCATTTAAATTGTTATATTTAATGGATGAAGTTAATGACCCTTCAATGACTGTTTCAGTAGAAGGTCATCAATGATATTGAAGTTATCCAATATCCAGATTTCTTAGATTCTAGTGAGGAATTTATAGAATTTGATTCATATATTGTACCTGAATCAGACTTAGAAGAGGGAGCTTTAAGAATGTTAGAAGTTGATAATAGAGTAATAGTACCTGAAGAAACACATATAAGATTTGTTATAACATCTGGAGATGTTATACATTCATATGCTTGCACCAGCTTTAGGAATAAAATGTGATGCATACCCGGGAAGATTAAATCAAGTTTCTGCTTACATTAACAGAACTGGAGTGTTCTATGGACAATGTTCAGAAATATGTGGAATTTTACATTCTTCTATGCCAATTGTAATCCAGTCTGTACAATTAGAAGATTTTTTGTCTTGACTTTTATCGCAATAATATGTCTATGTCTATTTTTTTAAAGAATTTTCTAGACACAGACATATGAATCATAGATATTTGTTATATTACAAAGGATTTAGGCTAAAGTTTAGAGATTTATTCCATTATGCTAAATTATCTATTATAAATTTTATATGTGATTTATTTTTTATTGCTAAATTATCTATTATAAATTTTATATATGATTTCTTTTTTTATGCCTAAATTATCTATTATAGATTTTATATGTGATTTCTTTTTTTATGCTATAGAATATATTGAAAATTATATACCTTCAAAATATAGGGCTAATTGAGTAGATATTGTAAAGCTTATATTAAAAAAACTAAATAGGTTAAAAGGTAATAAGGCAAAAGTCGTGTATTTACTAAATTATGCGAAATCGGGCAAACGTAAAAATAGTCAAAAATCCTCTTTTGTGCGTAATGAAGTAGTGTTTATACGAGTTCGTATATATATTAGCAAGAGGTATATTAGTAGCTCACCTGCCTAGACGTATGGACAGGGATAGTGATGACTCAGGTATTGATGATGTAGAGCCTAGTTCACCAGTTAGCTCAGACGAAGGTAATAATGGACCTACCGGACAAAACGTTAATAACGGGGTAGGTGATGCAAATAACCGTAACGTGGGGCAATCAACTGTTCTAGGTCAAGGTAGTCAAACTGCAAGTCAACAGTCTTCAGGTCAAAATAGGGCTCAACCGTCTAATTTGACTATGGTGGAGCGAGCGGCAGCTGGATATTTTAGCCAGGATTGAATTAGCCCTAGTCCTGCGAAAATGCTTAGAAGCTGTTAAAATATTCCAGCATACTTGACAGAACAATGAACTTATCGCTAAGAATGCAAAATTCAAGGCAGATAAAGCAGCAAGAGATGCAAATGCTTCTAGCTCTTCTGCTGTAGCTGTAGAAATCTACAGCTGGTTCTAGTTCTGCTTCAAACCAACCCCATAACCCGAAGGGGTCGGGGTTATGGGACGGAATCCTCTACAAGTAATCCAAATGGTGAGGGGGGAGGAAGTGTAGTTCAATCAGGTGCTACAGATTCAAACTCAACTGAAAATGAAGGTTTCTTGGGAGTTGGCCCACAAAGTTCTCCTCTTAAAAGAAAACATTCTAGCACTGAATTGCCTTCCAACAAACGTCAAGATATCTCAGATTCAGATGACGATGACGACAATGGTGGTAAAGGTGGACCTAGCGGATTTTCAGGTGGAGGTGGACCGAGTGGTCCAGATGGAGGAGGCCGGTCCTTCCTCATCCAATTCCTTAAAAACTATGGTGAAGGAAGGGGAATTACTATCACCTCTAGAGAGCGATACTCTTACTAGAGGAACTCCCCTTGATTTCGTCATTGAATTGGAATCTACAACTTGTATACATGACGATCTAAATTTTTGGGATGAAATTATATAAATATTCTATAAAAAATTCTTTTGGATATTTTCCAGGGGTATTATCTTAATGGTAAAGAAGAGCGTTACGGCCGCTAAGATATGAGTTCGAATCCCATATACCTTTAAATACGGAGGCGCCATGCGGGTAGATTAGATCTGCGTTCACCCATACCCC
>NCTC01004292.1:0-11817 GCA_002319775.1 Fagopyrum tataricum
GGGGTCTCAATAGTCCGTCTGTGTAAGAACCTTAGTCTTTCGGACCGAGATTTGACTTTAGCCGAGATTGGCTTTGGCCGAGATTTGGCCTAGCCGCCCCCGCGGGCTTGTGTGCCGCCCCTGCGGCTCAGGGAACCGCCCCTGCGGTTTACGGCGGCTGTAGCCGGCTTTGTTGACCCTTTGACCCGTGCTTTAATCTTTCCTCCTCTTATTCTTTTCCTTAGCTGATCAAGGGCTTCTTTATCACTTCATTCCCAGCCTTCCTACGTCCTTCTTGCTTCCTCCTTCATCTCCTTGATCTTGTGTTTTCCCTTGGGTTTGGAAGAGAATTTGTGTTGTGGCCTTGCTGAGGTTGATGATGTGCTTAGTTGCTGAGCTTGTGATGCTAGCTGAGATAGTGGTTGTGATCTTGTCTTGCCTAGACCAACAGTAGTGGTGAGTTTCTTGCTTTTTCATCCTTCATTCCTTCTTTTTTTCTTGTTCTTTCTCCTTAGCTTAGGATTAGATGCATGTATAGATGTATGTTGATGTGGGTTGTATATGTATATGGTTGTATGTGGCTTGGAATGGAGAAGATGTGATTTGATCACGTGAAGAGTGAAAGAGAAGACGGGACTCTACGTTCTGCAGAGTCGCCGCCCCTGCGCCTCAGCGTAGCCGCCACTGCGGGTGACTTGTCACCGCGCCCGCCGCCAGAAGACGCCGCCCCTGCGGCAACGGTTCCAGCGCCAACGCCCGCGTTATTCCGCGCATGCGCTTGCCAGCGGCCACGGTCACCGCGTCTGCGACCGAGCCTTACCGCGCCTGCGGGTTGCCTGTTCCGCCCCTGCGTCTTTCCGTCACGCAGGTGCGTCTTGTCCCGGGTCTACCTAGAGTGAGGTAGACCCTTTCCTTTCCTAGTATGAGCGGTTTAGTGGCATGCTAGGTATGTTATGAGGATAGAATGAGGATGAGCATGTTATCATTTATGCCGGTTATGGCTTTGACGTTTTTGAGTTAGGATACAATCCTTATGGATCCCTTGGGTCTAGGTGTGACCCCTATAATGGATGTTCGTTGTTTTTACACCCCTATAAACCTTTATCAATAATGATAAAGACCTATAAGTTAGTAAAAAAAAGAAGGGATAGTTTTATATTTATAACCTGTAATAATTCCCTAAATAACAACGAACCCACAGTGTATAGGTCAATCACAGTAAAGGTAAGTATTCCAGGGTCGATCTTAGGGACTGGGAGGATGGAAAGGTTTTAAAGGACTTGCAATCAATTGTCACTATTGATTGAAAGTCAAAACAAACAAATTAAAAGGGAAAACAAAGATAATCAAGCTAAAGAAAAGAAAATGGATTCCAAGGGTTCAAGATCATTGTTTATACATATAGATTCAGGAAGACTCATAAAGATATATGGTAGAAAAGCCACAGGGATGAACGTTTCTAGGCTGACAGTCTATTATTGGGTAAGTGTCAAGACTATCTAGTTCCAAACCAACTACCTATTACCGGGTAAGTCTCAAGGTAGAGAGGTAGGAAATTCTAAACAAACCAGACTACAAACTAAGGGAAAGGTAAACCATTACCGGGTAAGTCTCAGGTATTACCCTACTTAGGAAGCAATCTAAGCACATTCAACCAATAAAGGATTAACCTTTATTACCTATGGTAAGTTTTCTAAGGTATCTAAGAAGGAATATCACCGGGTAAGTCTCAATTTTAACTTAAGATACTAGCTAGAAGGATTCTAACTAGGTTCAAGAACAAGTCAACCATTAGGATTTCAAGCAATTCAAAGCCAAAACAAAGCACAATTTAATCCATCATAATCCAAGGCATAAACAAATCCCTATCAACCTTGGAACCACAAGGTTCTAACCAATAACAATCATATCAAAGAAAGTTAATAAATAAATAACAAAGGGAAATTAAAAGACCTTAACTTCAATAAATGGAAACTTGCAATCTTGACAAATCTTGAATCCAACAATGTCTTCTCAACAAAACTGAATGTAAAAGTCTGAATCTTGAACCTAAACTATGAAGAACAATGGAGAAGAAGAAGGGAAAGAAAGGAAGGGAGGGAGACGGCTCCCCCCTCTAGGGTAAACTCTGGGCGACTCCCAGCACACCTTGGAATAAATCCAAGGCTTCCATTTATAATAAAAGTCTAGCTAAAAAATATATTGGGCCTAAAAGGAAAAAGTCCGCAAATAAAATATAATGGGAAAAAACCCACAAATAAAATATAATGCGTCAAAAAGGAAAAGGCCTGTAAATAAAATATAACGCTCAGGGAAGAATCTCGGGCTGGATCTCGGCCGAGATAGGTCATCGTCGGGACCGAGATTTCGTCTTCGATCTTCAGCTTCATGGATCTCGGTCTAGTCACCCGAGATACCGACCGAGATTTTGTAGCAGTAGCTTCCAAGCCTTTCATTATGGACCAAGATTGGTGGATCTCGGCCGAGATGCTCCTTGATCGTTCCCTTCATGCCTTTAGCTTGATTCCTAGCTCTTTCCCGTGCACGTATGCTCGCTCCAATGCATCCACTTTGAGGCTTGATCCTCAAATACGTCGTTTTAGCTCCAAAATGTGCCAAATCACCTACAAAGCCACAAATAGCGTGTGTAGACATATATTCTTGCAAACTAGAACTAAGCAAGCATAAATGGCACAAACTAAGGCCAAAACATGAATGCGGAAAGGGAACTTCTAACTAAATGCATGAATGCAACAGGTCGATAAATCATGTTATCAATGGATATGAGTTGATATATGTTGTTATGCCTTGTATAGGCCGTGTTGTCCTCCAGATTGGAGTGGACCAGGTTGAGAGTTGATCATAGTTGAGATTACTTCCGAGATTGAGGTAAGTCCATAGGACTTACTTAGCTGCCATCCTTATATTGGATGTATGCATGAGTGGTGTATGTGTTATATGCTTGATAGCATGCGATGTGGTTATTACCTACCTATGGTTTAGTACGCGCCCACTGTAGGGCCGTGACAACCTAGCCCCGTCATCCCACTAGGAGACTGGGAGGTTCTCTGCGGATTGTCCAGATCTGGTACACGGAACGGGCGTTTTCTCCACTCCCTTAGGGTACACGGAGGAGTAGTCCTGGTTGACCACTCCAGCTGGCAGTAGCACCGAGAGGCGAGGGTTATATTCCTCGTGTCGCATATATTCATATTCAGATATATATATATTTATACGATTGAGTGATTGGACTTACTAAAGATAATGAACCGGGTAAATGTATGAAAGCATGATGATGTGTTATGATTCCTGATGTGTGTTTGTGCTCTTGCATCTCTATATATATGTGTATGGTTAGCTAACGGTTTTATACCGTGTTGTAGATCCTTTGCAGGTTAGGAGAGCTGCAGAGTGATCCAGAGGGGTGATCCGCTGAGGGCTCCGTACACTGGGATCGTTATCGTGGGATATGGGATATTTGATGTACGGATATATGTTTCTTTTGTACTCAGCGGTACTTATGTACTATCTCTTGAGATTTATATATCAGTTTTATGTTTTGTATTTAATCTATCGGTGCCTTGTTGTAAGATTCAGTGAACTTGTTGTCAGGCTAGGGTCAGGATCCATTGTGAGATCCTAGCCTAGTAACACCTCGAGTCCTACGGATTTGGGGTGTTACAAAGTTGGTATATGAGCCCAGGTTGACAACAATGGCACTAGTAATCTGCAATAAAGTTCGAATAGATAAATAAACAGAACCCGAAAGGGGTCTGACTTTTCAAAAGGTTTTAGTTTTGAAATGAGTACAAAATGTTTTGGGATATCGTGTACGTGAGCCATCGCCCCTCTGAAGGTCTCGACAGTATAGATATATATAGATATTCTGTTGTGATTGATTTGATATATATTTATTCATACGGCATATATATAGCCTTCGGAGTTAGGTTTGCGTCCTCTGCAGATGGTTCAGACTAGAGCCTTACCTGCAGCTGGACGGGGAAGGGGTAGACCTCCTCTAGGTAGAGGACGGGGTAGGACTTCCGCTGTTGATTCACGTGTAGCAGAAGAGGTTCACGAGGACGTTGTTGAGAGTGTCGTTCCTGAGACTGGGAACGGCGTAGCTGGGAGACAAGGTCCACAGCGAGTCCAGTCAAATGACTCGGATTATGTCTCCATGGGAGAACCAGAGTTCCGTGACTATATCCGGCGAGTGGAGGAGGCTGCTAGAGCGGGTAGGCCTATCCCGGATCTTCCAGTACATGAGGGATCATCTGAGAGATCTCACGGGGTTACTCAGGTGCCAGCTTCACCGGCACCTGCTGTTGAGATTGCTCGAGCTACAAGGAGCATAAAGGGCCTAGACCAGACACTTGGTTGAAGGCATTCCACCAGATGGGTGTACCCCCTTTCTCTAAGAAGGTGGGGTTGGAGGTTGAGTTGTGGATTGGGCATGTGGACTCAGCCTTGGAGTCCATTTGGTGTCCTGTTGACAAGCAGATCGAGTTGGTGCAGACTTTGTTCAGAGATTTGACACAACATTGGTAGAGGTCTGTACGAGTACAGGTTACCAGTTATGAGCAGATGAGGACTATGATCAGAGAGGGTTTTTGCCCTGCCTCACTGAGGAGGGAGAAACTGCGAGATTTTGTAGAGGCTAGGTTCGAGGATGTACCAGTCTCAGAGGCTATCAGGGGATTCCAGGAGGAGCTGACATTGTTGGGACCAGCTGCACCTTATGTGGACCAGCTGCACCTTATGTGGATCAGCATGTGTATCTGTGAGTCTCTGATGGATTATTAGGATAGAGCTTCCGACTATGAGAGGGAGCGGGCTAGTCAGAGGAGAGCTTCTCAGACCGGAGGGTCTGAGAAGAGACAACGTACTGGGCAGACCAGTGGTGCTGGTGGGGCTGCTAGTGCAGGGCGAGGTCAGAGTCGCCAGAGTCATCCCTCTTCTACATCAGTTGCAGATAAGGGAGTACAATGTTACAACTGTGGAAGGTATAGACATATGCGGCCAGAGTGCACGAGGCAGACAGTGATGTGTTACACTTGTGGCCGGCCAGGTCATAGGGTTGTTTTCTACTGACAGGGCGGAGCTTCATTTCAGCAAGGTTCTTCTCCTGCCACTGTAGCGGGAGGTGGGCAGAGGCCACCTCAGCAACAGCAGACACAAGGACAACAGAGGGTCCCATATCCCCCTACAACTCAAGGATCTGCTCCTAGGCCGAGTAGAGGCAGAGGTCGTGGTGGGAGAACCACTGACACCCGAGGCCCACAGGGCCGAGTTTTTGAGCTGAGGAGTGCAGATGAGCCAACTGCACCGACTGCTACAGGTACCATTCTGATCCATGGTTTACCTGTTAAAGTCTTGTTTGATACGGGTGCTACGCACTCTTTTATATCTGATGCATGTTTAGAGCGTCTGGGTTTAGATATGATTGAGGGGATACCCTTTAGTATAGGGTTACCCGATGGTAGTAGGGTCAGAGGTACCCATGAGATTCGTGACTGTCCCATTTTTGTAGGGACCCGTGTTTTACTAGTTGACTTCTTTGTCATGCCATTAGAGCATGAAGAAGTCATACTAGGTATGGATTGGATGGATAGACATTCTGCAGTCTTAGATGTAGGTAGGAGGACTATTACCCTCTCTACCGAGTTAGGACAGATAGAGGTTTTCCGAGGTTGGGACCTTGGAAAGTCAGGCATGGTTATCAGTGCGATACGGGCAGCTCGATTGATTGCACAGAGTTGTGAGGCCTTCTGGTGTTATGCCATGAAGGAGGGGGAGAGTCTAGCTTTAGAGGATATCCCAGTGGTCTGTGAGTTCACAGATGTGTTTGCTGAGCCGTCCAGTTTGCCGCCTCAGAGGAGTGTGGACTTCGGTATTGAGTTAGAGCCTAGTACGAGACCGATCTCGAAGGCCCCATACCGGATGACGCCTGTGGAGATGTTAGAGCTGAAGAAGCAACTTGAGGAACTGGCTGAGAAGGGCTTCATTCGCCCTAGTGTATCTCCATGGGGAGCACCTGTCCTCTTCATACGGAAGAAGGACGGATCATTGAGATTGTGTATAGATTACAGAGAGCTGAACAAGGTGACCATCAAGAACAAGTATCCATTGCCACATATTGATGACTTGTTAGATCAGCTTCAGGGAGCGACAGTATTCTCCAGGATTGACATGCGCTCAAGATATCACCAGCTGAGGGTGAGAGAGCAGGATGTGCACAAGACAGCATTCCGGACCAGATATGGACACTACGAGTTTGTAGTGATGCCATTTGGGCTTACGAAAGCCCCAGCAGTTTTTATGGAGTTGATGAGCAGTATCTTCATCGACTTCCTGGATCAGTTTGTGGTGGTCTTTATAGATGACATTCTAGTGTACTCTCGCAGTAGAGAGGAGCATGCAGGACAGCTGAGGACTGTATTGCAGGTTTTATGGGATAGAAAACTTTATGCTAAGTTCTCTAAGTGCGAGTTCTGGATGCCAGAGGTAACATTCCTGGGTCATGTGGTATCAGCTGAAGGGATCAAGGTTGATCCGGCGAAGATAGAGGCAGTAGCAACATGGACTACACCGACGAACGTCAACGAAGTACGTAGTTTCCTTGGCCTAGCCGGTTATTACAGACGCTTTGTGGAGGGATTTTTTGTGATTGCCCGTCCACTGACGAGTTTGCTGAGGAAGACTACCAGATTTGTTTAGTCTGATCAGTGTATGCAGAGTTTTGAGGAGCTGAAGAGACGTCTGACTTCCACTCCTGTTTTGGCACAACCAGATGGTACATCTGATTTTGTGGTTTACAGTGATGCATCCAAGCTAGGCTTGGGATGTGTGTTGATGCAGCGAGGCAGAGTGATTGCTTATGCGTCTAGACAGTTGAAGACGTATGAGGAGAACTACCCGACTCATGATCTGGAGTTGGCAGCGGTAGTTCATGCCTTGAAGATTTGGAGACATTACTTGTATGGTGTTACATGTCAGATCTTCACAGACCATCAGAGTCTGAAGTACATTTTCACGCAGCGGGAATTAAATAACCGCCAGCGTAGAAGGCTTGAGCTGATCAAGGATTTTGATCTGGAGATTTTGTACCATCCAAGAAAGGCGAACGTTGTCGCCGACGCCCTGAGCAGGAAGACGCTTCGAGAGCAGGCGATTGTGAGACTGACAGTTCAGCAGCAGTTACAAAGGGATTTGATCTGGTTAGAGTTGGACATCCAGTTTCCTGATGAGGATGCCCGGCTTAGTATTTTAGAGGTTCTACCTGATCTGTTGGGTGAGATCCAACAGAAGCAGGAGACCTGCCTTAGGGTACACGGAGCAGATGGAGTATTGAGACGTTTATATTGGTGGGGAGGGCTGAAGCCCGATGTAGCCAGATTTGTGGCACAGTGTGCGACCTGCCAGCAGGTCAAAATAGAGCATAGCAGACTTGGAGGTGAGCTCCATCCACTTCCTGTTCCACAGAGGAAGTGGGAGGACGTCACCATGGATTTTGTGACTGAACTGAGGCTGAGCCGGAGTTTTGATGCCATCTGGGTCATAGTGGACAGATTGACGAAGACGGCACGTTTCATTCCTATTAGGGAGACGTGGCCGGTGAGCAGATTAGCTGAGGAGTACACTAGGCAGATAGTGAGACTCCATGGTGTACCGAGGACGATCGTCTCAGACAGAGATGGACGATTTACCTCGAGATTTTGGCAGCAGATTCAGACAGCCCTGGGGACGAGTTTTCACTTCACGATTGCGTTCCATCCACAGACAGATGGTCAGTCAGAGAGGACCATTCAGACCTTGGAGGATATGCTGCGAGCTTGTGTGTTGGATTGGGGACAAGTGTGGACGGATCATCTCCCACTTGTTGAGTTCTCATACAACAACAGCTGACATGCATCGATTGGGATGGCCCCATATGAGGCATGGTATGGACAGAGATGTCGTACCCCGTTATGCTGGGATGAGCAGAGTAGTGTTAGTGGTTTAGCACCTGATCAGATTCAAGATGATGTAGCTCGTGTAGTATTGATTAGAGAGAGGATGTTGACTGCTCAGAACCGTCAGAAGTCATATGCTGATAGGAGGTGTAGACCTCTAGAGTTCAGAGTAGGCGCTCATGTGTGGCTGAGAGTGTCTTCGGCACGAGGTGTTAGGTGTTTTGGCATTAAGGGGATGTTGAGCCCCCGATATGTCGGACCGTTCGAGATTCTGGATCGGGTTGGGAGTGCAGCATACAGATTGGCTTTGTCTCCGAGATTAGAAGGTGTTCACCCTGTATTTCACGTGCTCAGTTGAGGGAGTACATACCAGATCCGAGACACATTGTGAGTTATGATGATTTGGTGGTTGAGCCGGACCACACATTTCCTGAGCACCCTATTGCAGTCCTAGAACGAGGTATGAGACGCCTGCGTTCGAAGGAAATTCCTATGCTGAGGATACAGTGGTCGAGACGAGGACCTAATGAGGCTACATGGGAGACTGAGGATAGTATCCAGAGGAACTATCCAGAGTTCTATTCCGAGATAGGTGCACCAGTAGGATCACCGAGTAGATCTTAGTACTATCTTGATGAGTATTATGTGCTTATGTGCTTATATGCCATGATGTGTTTATTTTCGTACTAGCTATGATATGATTATGATCTTATTAGTTCCTGTTGTGCTAGTGCGATTGTTTATAGCTTGAGATGGCTCTTTCCTCCATGCTATTGTGATACGTTTAGGATTCAGCTAGAGATATTATTCCTCCATGCTATTTTGATGGACATAGTGTTGCTGGTGATGTATTTCCTCCATGCCTTTCTGTTATGGTTATGATACGGCTAGAGATGTGATTCCTTTGTG
The DNA here is from genome assembly GCA_002319775.1 of Fagopyrum tataricum. NCBI lineage: Eukaryota > Viridiplantae > Streptophyta > Magnoliopsida > Caryophyllales > Polygonaceae > Fagopyrum > Fagopyrum tataricum. Next base: position 8,841 of record NCTC01004292.1, read on the forward strand.
CCTTGTGATGTGTTTATGGTTTGGCTAGAGATGGTTTTCCTCTAAGCCCTGGATAGTATAGTTTGTTGCTGGAGTTGATGATTTCCTCCATGCTTATGTTTGAGGTTATAGAGGGTTATACCTCGGCTTATGAGTCCGAGTGGTTTGAGGATTTTACAAGTTTCGGGACGGAACTTAATTTTAGGGGGGTGAGGTGTAAGAGCTTTTTTTAGTCTTTCGGACCGAGATATGACTTGAGCCGAGATTGGCTTTGGCCGAGATTTGGCCTAGCCGCCCCCGCGGGCTTGTGTGCCGCCCCTGCGGGTTCCCGCCCCTGCGGCTTAGGGAACCGCCCTTGCGGTTTCCGGCGGCTGCAGCCGGCTTTGTTGACCCGTGCTTTACTCTTTCCTCCTCTTATTCTTTTCCTTAGCTGATCAAGGGCTTCTTCATCACTTCATTCCCATCCTTCCTACGTCCTTCTTGCTTCCTCCTTCATTTCCTTGATCTTGTTCTTGTTTTTTCCTTTGGTTTGGAAGAGAATTTGTGTTGTGGCCTTGCTGAGGTTGATGATGTGCTTATTTGCTAAGCTTGTGATGCCAGCTGAGATAGTGGTTGTGATCTTGTCTTGGCTAGACCAGCAGTAGTGGTGAGTTTCTTGCTTCTTCATCCTTCCTTCCCTTCTTTCTTTCTTGTTCTTTCTCCTTAGCTTAGGATTAGATGCATGTATAGATGTATGTTGATGTGGGTTGTGTATGTTTATGGTTGTATGTGGCTTGGAATGGAGAAGACGTGATTTGATCACGTGAAGAGTGAAAGAGAAGACGGAACTCTACATTCTGCACAGTCGCCGCCCCTACGCCTCAGCGTAGCCGCCCCTGCGGGTGACTTGTCACCGCGCCCGCGGCCAGAAGACGCCGCCCCTGCGGCAACGATTCCAGCGCCCGCGTTATTCCGGGCCTGCGCTTGCCAGCGGCCACGGTCACCGCGCCTGCGGCCGATCCTTACCGCGCCTGCGGGTTGCCTATTTCGCCCCTGGGTCTTTCCGTCACGCAGGTGCGTCTTGTCCCGGGTCTACCTAGAGTGGGGTAGATCATTTCCTTTCCTAGTATGAGCGGTTTAGTGGCATGCTAGGTATGTTTATGAGGATAGAATGAGAATGAGCATGTTATCGTTTTTGCCGGTTATGGCTTTGAGGTTTTTGAGTTAGGATACGATCCTTATGGATCCCTTGGGTATAGGTGTTACCCCTATGATGGATATGAGTTGATATATGTTGTTATGCCTTGTATAGGCCGTGTTGTCCTCAAGATTGGAGTGGACCAGGTTGAGAGTTGATCATAGTTGAGATTACTTCCGAGATTGAGGTAAGTCCATAGGACTTACTTAGCTGTCATCCTTATATTGGATGTATGCATGAGTGGTGTATGTGTTATATGCTTGATAGCATGCGATGTGGTTATTACCTACCTATGGTTTAGTACGCGCCCACTGTAGGGCCGTGACAACCTAGCCCCGTCATCCCACTAGGAGACTGGGAGGTTCTCTGTGGATTGTCCAGATCTGGTACACGGAACGGGCGTTTTCTCCACTCCCTTAGGGTACACGGAGGAGTAGTCCGGTTGACCACTCCAGCTGGCAGTAGCACCGAGAGGCGAGGGTTATATTCCTCGTGTCGCATATATTCATATTCAGATATATATTTATACGATTGAGTGATTGGACTTACTAAAGATAATGAACCGGGTAAATGTATGAAAGCATGTGATGTGTTATGATTCTTGATGTGTGTTTGTGCTCTTGCATCTCTATATATATGTGTATGGTTAGCTAACGGTTTTATACCGTGTTGTAGATCCTTTGCAGGTTAGGAGAGCTGCAGAGTGATCCAGAGGGGTGATCCGCTGAGGGCTCCGTACACTGGGATCGTTATCGTGGGATATGGGATATTTGATGTACGGATATATGTTTCTTTTGTACTCAGCGGTACTTATGTACTATCTCTTGAGATTTATATATCAGTTTTATGTTTTGTATTTAATCTATCGGTGCCTTGTTGTAAGATTTAGTGAACTTGTTGTCAGGCTAGGGTCAGGATCCATTGTGAGATCCTAGCCCAGTAGCACCTCGAGTCCTACGGATTTAGGGTGTTACAGTCTACTCCTGTGATAAACTGCGGTGCCTCTCCTCGGGACATCTTGTCCCGGATCCTCATCAAAATGGGACATCCCTCCTGCTTGTGCAGGATCTCTCCGGACAGGTCAGGTAATACCTCTAACTCGAACAAACAACAGTCCGTATCCGGGAACCGGATATCCAACTTCAACCCTATCAAATCCCTCTGCAATTGTGGCTGAACCGTAAGCCGAGCTATAGCTCCTCTCGAGGTGTCCTCCTACTCAAAGCATCGGCGACTACGTTCGCCTTCCCCGGATGGTACAAAATCTCTAAGTCAAAGTCCTTAATCAACTCCAACCATCTCCTCTGGCGGTTATTCAACTCCCGCTGAGTGAATATATACTTCAGACTCTTATGGTCTGTGAAGATTTGGCACGTAGCCTCGTACAAGTAATGTCACCAGATCTTCAGGGCATGAATCACTGCCGCTAGCTCAAGATCATGGGTAGGGTAATTCTCCTCGTATCGCTTCAGCTGCCGAGAAGCGTACGCAATAACCCTACCTCTCTGCGTCAAAACGCACCCCAAACCTAGCTTGGAGGCGTTACTATACACTATAAAATCCTCTACGCCCTCAGGCTGGGCTAAAACAAGAGCGGAGGTCTATCTCCTCTTCAGCTCCTCGAAGTTGTGCTGACAAGGCTCGGACCAGACGAACCTGGTAGACTTCCTCAGCAAGGAAGTGAGCGGTCGTGCAATCACGGAGAAACCCTCAACAAAACGGAGGTAGTACCCGCTAAGCCCAAGAAATTGCGTACCTCCTTGACCGTCCTAGGAGGCAGCCATGAGGAAACAAACTCTATCTTCTCCGGATCAACCATGA
>NCTC01004293.1:0-11797 GCA_002319775.1 Fagopyrum tataricum
GTAGGGAGTACAAAGTCAATGAAACGTTATAATAGTGTTCAAATTGGTGTATTTATAGATACACAACGAATCAACAAGGCTATTAATCACCAGGTTAGTCTATGTACTCATCTCATTGTTTATTGTTGAGAGTTAAGTAAAACCAACGCCTTTCTACAAGTAGGAGAGTAGTAGAGACAACATAATTAAATTGAACACTATAATAGTGTTCAAATTGATGTATTATAGATCCACAACGAATCAACTAAGCTAGTTACTCACCCTGTTAGTCTGTGTACTCATCTCCTTGTTTAATGTTGAGAGTTAAGTACAACCAAGGCCTATCTACAAGGAGGAGAGCAGTAGAGACAACATAATCAAATTGAACACTATAATAGTATTCAAATTGATGTATTAGAGATCCACAACGAATCAACTAAGCTAGTTACTCACCATGTTAGTCTATGTATTAATCTCCTTGTTTATTGTTGAGAGTTAAGTACAACCAAGGCCTATCTACATGGAAGAGAGCAGTAGAGACTTCAAAGTCAATGAAACGTTATAATAGTGGTCAATTTGATTTATTTATAGATCCACAACGAATCAACAAGGCTAGTTAATCACAACGTTATTCTATGGACTCATCTCTTTGTTTATTGTTGAGAGTTAAGTACAACCAACGCCTATTTACAAGAGGAGAGCAGTAGAGACAACATAGTCAATGAAGCTCTATAATAGTGTTCAAATTGATGTATTATAGATCCACGACGACTCAGCAAGGCTAGTTAATCACTAGGTTAATATATGTTTTCATCTCCTTGTTTATTATTGAGAGTTAAGTACAACCAAGGCCTATCTACAAGGAGGACAGCAGTAGGGAGTACAAAGTCAATGAAACGTTATAATAGTGTTCAAATTGGTGTATTTATAGATACACAACGAATCAACAAGGCTATGTAATCACCAGGTTAGTCTATGTACTCATCTCCTTGTTTATTGTTGAGAATTAAGTAAAACCAACGCCTATCTACAAGGTGGAGAGTAGTAGAGACTACATAATCAAATTGAACACTATAATAGTGTTCAAATTGATGTATTATAGATCCACAACGAATCAACAAGGCTATGTAATCACCAGGTTAGTCTATGTACTCATCTCCTTATTTATTGTTGAGAGTTAAGTACAACCAACGCTTATCTACAAGGAGGAGAGTAGTAGAGGCAACATAAACAATTTGAACACTATAATAGTGTTCAAATTGGTGTATTATAGATCCACAACGGATCAACAAGGCTAGTTAAACACCAAGTTAGTCTATGTACTCATCTCATTGTTTATTGTTGAGAGTTAAGTAAAACCAACGCCTTTCTACAAGTAGGAGAGTAGTAGAGACAACATAATTAAATTGAACACTATAATAGTGTTCAAATTGATGTATTATAGATCCACAACGAATCAACTAAGCTACTCACCCTGTTAGTCTGTGTATTCATCTCCTTGTTTAATGTTGAGAGTTAAATACAACCAAGGCCTATCTACAAGGAGGAGAGCAGTAGAGACAACATAATCAAATTGAACACTATAATAGTGTTCAAATTGATGTATTATAGATCCACAACGAATCAACTAAGCTAGTTACTCACCATGTTAGTCTATGTATTAATCTCCTTGTTATTGTTGAGAGTTAAGTACAACCAAGGCCTATCTACATGGAAGAGAGTAGTAGAGACAACATAGTCAATGAAACGTTATAATAGTGTTCAATTTGATTTATTTATAGATCCACAACGAATCAACAAGGCTAGTTAATCACAACGTTATTCTATGAACTCATCTCTTTGTTTATTGTTGAGAGTTAAGTACAACCAACGCCTACTTACAAGAGGAGAGCAGTAGAGACAACATAGTCAATGAAGCTCTATAATAGTGTTCAAATTGATGTATTATAGATCCACGACGACTCAGCAAGGCTAGTGAATCACTAGGTTAATATATGTTTTCATCTCCTTGTTTTTTATTGAGAGTTAAGTACAACGAACGCCTATCTACAAGTAGGAGAGTAGTAGAGACAACATAATCAAGTTGAACACTGTAATAGTGTTCAAATTGATGTATTATAGACCCACAAAGAATCAACAAGGCTATGTAATCACCAGGTTAGTCTATGTACTAATCTCATTGTTTATTGTTGAAAATTAAGTAAAACAAACGCCTATCTACAAGTAGGAGAGTAGTATAGACAACGTAATCAAATTGAACACTATAATAGTGTTTAAATTGATGTATTATAGATCCACAACGAATCAACTAAGCTAGTTACTCAACATGTTAATCTGTGTACTCATCTCCTTGTTTATTGTTGAGAGTTAAGTACAACCAAGGCCTATCTACAAGGAGGAGAGCAGTAGAGACTTCAAAGTCAATGAAACGTTATAATAGTGTTCAATTTTATTTATTTATAGATCCACAACGAATCAACAGGGCTAGTTAATCACAAGGTTACTCTATGTACTCATCTCCTTGTTTATTGTTGAGAGTTAAGTACAACCAACGCCTATCTACAGGAGGAGAGTAGTATAGACAATAAAGTCAACGAAACGTTATAATAGTTTTCAAATTGATGTATTATAGATCCACAACGAATTAACAAGGCTAGTGACGCACCATGTTAGTCTGTGTACTCATCTCCTTGTTTATTTTTGAGAGTTAAATAAAACCAACGCCTATCTAACAAGAAGAGAGTAGTAGAGACACCATAGTCAATGAAGCTCCATTATAGTGTTCAAATTGATGTATTATAGATCCACAAAGAATCAACAAGGCTGTGTAATCACCAGGTTAGTCTATGTATTAATGTCCTTGTTTATTGTTGAGAATTAAATAAAACCAACGCCTATCTACAAGTAGGAGAGTAGTAGAGACAACATAATCAAATTGAACACTATAATAGTGTTCAAATTGATGTATTATAGATCCACAACGAATCAACAAGACTATGTAATAACCTAGTTAGTCCATGTACTCATCTCCTTGTTTATTGTTGAGAATTAAGTAAAACCATTGCCTATCTACAAGGAGGAGAGTAGTAGAGACAACATAATCAAATTGAAAACTATAATAGTTTTTAAATTGATGTATTATAGATCCACAAATAATCAACAAGGCTATGTAATCACCAGGTTAGTTTATGTACTCATCTCCTTGTTTATTGTTGAGAGTTAAGTACAACCAACACTTATCTACAAGGAGGAGAGTAGTAGAGGCAACATAATCAACGCCTATGTACTCATCTCCTTGTTTATAGATCCACAACGAATCAACAAGGCTAGTTAATCACAAGGCTACTCTATGTACTCATCTCCTTGTTTATTGTTGAGAGTTAAGTACAACCAACGCCTATCTACAGGGAGGAGAGTAGTAGAGACAACAAAGTCAATGAATCGTTATAATAGTGTTCAAATTGATGTATTATAGATCCACAACGAATCAACTAAGCTAGTTACTCACCATGTTAGTCTGTGTACTCATCTCCTTGTTTATTGTTGAGAGTTAAGTACAACCAAGGCCTATCTACAAGGAGGAGAGCAGTAGATACTTCAAAGTCAATGAAACGTTATAATAGTTTTCAAATTGATGTATTTATAGATCCACAACGAATCAACAAGACTAGTTAATCACAAGGTTACTCTATGTACTCATCTCCTTATTTATTGTTGAGAGTTAAGTACAACCAACGCCTATCTACAAGGAGGATAGAAGTAGAGACACATAGTCAATGAAGCTCTATAATAGTATTCAAATTAATGTATTATAGATCCACAACGAATCAACCAGGCTAGTTAATCACCATGTTAGTCTATGTACTCATCTTCTTGGTTATTATTGAGAGTTAAGTACAGCCAACGCCTATCTACAAGGAGGAGAGCAATAGAGACAACATAATCAAATGGAACACTATAATAGTGTTCAAATTGGTGTAATATAGATCCGCAACGAATCAACAATGCTATTTAATCACCATGTTAGTCTATGTACTCATCTCATTGTTTATTGTTGAGAGTTAAATAAAACCATCGCCTATGTACAAGTACGAGAGTACTAGTGACAACATAATCACATTGAACAATAGTGTTCAAATTGATGTATTATAGATCCACAACGAATCAACAAGGCTACTTAATCACCAGGTTAGTCTATGTATTCATCTCCTTGTTTATTGTTGAGATTTAAGTAAAATTAACCCCTATCTACAAGTAGGAGAGTAGTAGATACAACATAATCAAATTGAACACTATAATAGTGTTCAAATTGATGTATTATAGATCCACAATGAATCAACTAAGCTAGTTACTCACCATGTTAGTCTATGTACTCATCTCCTTGTTTATTGTTGAGAGTTAAGTACAACCAAGGCCTATCTACATGGAAGATAGCAGTAGAGACAACATAGTCAATGAAACGTTATAATAGTGTTCAATTTGATTTATTTATAGATCCATAACGAATCAACAAGGCTAGTTAATCACAACGTTATTCTATGGACTCATCTCCTTGTTTATTGTTGAGAGTTAAGTACAACCAACGCCTATCTACAAGAGGAGAGCAGTAGAGACAACATAGTCAATGAAGCTCTATAATAGTGTTCAAATTGATCTATTATAGATCCACGACGACTCAACAAGGCTAGTTAATCACTAGGTTAATATATGTTTTCATCTCCTTGTTTATTATTGAGAGTTAAGTACAACCAACGCCTATCTACAAGTAGGAGAGTAGTAGAGGCAACATAATCAAGTTGAACACTATAATAGTGTTCAAATTGATGTATTATAGATCCACAAAGAATCAACAAGGGTAATCACCAGGTTAGTCTATGTATTAATGTCATTGTTTATTGTTGAGAATTAAGTAAAACAAACGCCTATCTACAAGTAGGAGAGTAGTAGAGACAACATAATCAAATTGAACACTATAATAGTGTTTAAATTGATGTATTATAGATCCACAACGAATCAACTAAGCTAGTTACTCACCATGTTAGTCTGTGTACTCATCTCCTTGTTTATTGTTGAGAGTTAAGTACAACCAAGGCCTATCTACAAGGAGGAGTGCCTTAGAGACTTCAAAGTCAATGAAACGTTATAATAGTGTTCAATTTGATTTATTTATAGATCCACAACGAATCAACAGGGCTAGTTAATCACAAGGTTACTCTATGTACTCATCTCCTTGTTTATTGTTGAGAGTTAAGTACAACCAACGCCTATCTACAAGGAGGAGAGTAGTATAGATAATAAAGTCAATGAAACGTTATAATAGTTTTCAAATTGATGTATTATAGATCTACAAAGAATCAACAAGGCTAGTTACTCATCATGTTAGTCTGTGTACTCATCTCCTTGTTTATTGTTGAGAGTTAAATAAAACTAACGCCTATCTAACAGGAAGAGAGTAGTAGAGACACCATAGTCAATAAAGCTCTATTATAGTGTTCAAATTGATGTATAATAGATTCACAACGAATCAACAACGCTAGTTAATCACAATGTTAGTCTATGCATTCATCTCCTTGTTTATTGTTGAGAATTAAATAAAACCAACGCCTATCTACAAGTAGGAGAGTAGTAGAGACAACATAATCAAATTGAACACTATAATAGTGTTCAAATTGATGTATTATAGATCCACAACGAATCAACAAGACTATGTAATCACCTAGTTAGTCCATGTACTCATCTCCTTGTTTATTGTTGAGAATTAAGTAAAACCATTGCCTATCTACAAGGAGGAGAGTAGTAGAGACAACATAATCAAATTGAACACTATAATAGTGTTCAATTGATGTATTATAGATCCACAACGAATCAACAAGGCTATGTAATCACCAGGTTAGTTTATGTGCTCATCTCCTTGTTTATTGTTGGGAGTTAAGTACAACCAACGCTTATCTACAAGGAGGAGAGTAGTAGAGGCAACATAATCAACGCCTATCTACAAGGAGGAGAGCAGTAGAGACTTCAAAGTCAATGAAAGGTTATAATAGTGTTCAATTTGATTTATTTATAGATCCACAACGAATCAACAAGGCTAGTTAATCACAAGGTTACTCTATGTACTCATCTCCTTGTTTATTGTTGAGAGTTAAGTACAACCAACACCTATCTACAGGGAGGAGAGTAGTAGAGACAATATAGTCAATGAAACGTTATAATAGTGTTCAAATTGATGTATTAAAGATCCACAACGAATCAACAAGGCTATGTAATCACCGGGTTAGTTTATGTACTCATCTCCTTGTTTATTGTTGAGAGTTAAGCACCAGGTTAGTCTATTTACTCATGTCTTTGTTTATTGTTGAGAGGTAAGTGCAACCAACGCCTATCTATAAGAAGCAGAGAAGTAGAGACAATATAATCAAATTGAACACTATAATAGTGTTCAAATTGATGTATTATAGATCCACAACGAATCAACAAGGCTATGTAATCACCAGGTTAGTCTATGTACTCATCTCCTTGTTTATTGTTGAGAGTTAAGTAAAACCAACTCTATCTACAAGTAGGAGATTAGTAGAGACAACAAATCAAATCGAACACTATAATAGTGGTCCAATTGTTGTATTATAGATCCACAACGAATCAACATTGCTAGTTAATCACAAGGTTAGTCTTTGTAATCACCAACGCCTATCTACAAGTAGGAGAGTAGTAGAGACAACATAATCAAATTGAACACTATAATAGTGTTCAAATTGATGTATTATAGATCCATAACGAATCAACAAGGCTATGTAATCACCAGATAAGTCTATGTACTCATCTCCTTGTTTATTGTTGAGAGTTAAGTAAAACCAACGCCTATCTACAAGGAGGAGAGTAGTAGAGACAATATAGTCAATGAAACGTTATAATAGTGTTCAAATTGATATATTATAGATCTACAACGGAACAACAAGGCTAGTTAATCACCATGTTATTCTGTGTACTCATCTCCTTGTTTATTGTTGAGAGTTAAGTAAAACTAACGCCTATTCACAAGTAGGAGAGTACTAGAGACAACATAATCAAATTGAACACTATAATAGTGTTCAAATTGATGTATTTTAGATCCACAACGAATCAACAAGGCTATGTAATGACCAGGTTAGTTTATGTACTCATCTCCTTGTTTATTGTTGAGAATTAAGCACCAGGTTAGTCTATTTACTCATGTCCTTGTTTATTGCTGAGAGGTAAGTGCAACCAACGCCTATCTATAAGAAGCAGAGAAGTAGAGACAATATAATCAAATTGAACACTATAATAGTGTTCAAATTAATGTATTATAGATCCACAACGAATCAACAAGGCTATGTAATCACCAGATTAGTCTATGTACTCATCTCCTTGTTTATTGTTGAGAATTAAGTAAAACCAACTCTATCTACAAGTAGGAGAGTAGTAGAGACAACATAATCAAATCGAACACTATAATAGTGGTCCAATTGTTGTATTATAGATCCACAACGAATCAACAAGGCTAGTTAATCACAAGGTTAGTCTATGTACTCATCTCCTTGTTTATTGTTGAGAGTTAAATTATACCAACGCCTATCTACAAGTAGGAGAGTAGTAGAGACAACATAATCAAATTGAACACTATAATAGTGTTCAAATTGATCTATTATAGATTCACAACGAATCAACAAGGCTATGAATCACCAGGTTAGTCTATGTACTCTTCTCCTTGTTTATTGTTGAGAATTAAGTAAAACCAACGCCTATCTACAAGGAGGAGAGTAGTAGCGACAACATAATCAAGTTGAACACTATAATAGTGTTCAAATTGATGTATTATAGATCCACAACGAATCAACAAGGCTATGTAATCACCATGTTAGTTTATGTACTCATCTCCTTGTTTATTGTTGAAAGTTAAGTACAACCAACGCTTATCTACAAGGAGGATAGTAGTAGACGGAACATAATCAAATTGAACACTATAATAGTGTTCAAATTGATGTATTATAGATCTACAACGGATCAACAAGGGTAGTTAATCACCAGTTTAGTCTATGTACTCTTCTCCTTGTTTATTGTTGAGAGTTAAGTACAGACAACGCCTATCTACAAGGAGGAGAGCAATAGAGACAACATAATCAAATGGAACACTATAATAGTGTTCAAATTTGTGTATTATAGATCCGCAATGAATCAACAATGCTACTTAATCACCATGTTAGTCTATGTAATCATCTCCTTGTTTATTGTTGAGAGTTAAATAAAACCAACGCCTATCTACAAGGAAGAGAGTAGTAGAGGCAACATAATCAAATTGAACACTATAATAGTGTTCAAATTGATTTATTATAGATCTACAACGGAACAACAAGGCTAGTTAATCACCAGGTTAGTCTATGTACTCATCTCCTTGTTTATTGTTGAGAGTTAAGTAAAACTAACGCCTATTTACAAGTAGCAGAGTAGTAGAAACAACATAATCAAATTGAACACTATAATAGTGTTCAAATTGGTTTATTATAGATCCACAACGAATCAACAAGGCTAGTTAATCACCTGGTTAGTTTATGTACCCATCCCCTTGTTTATTGTTGAGAATTAAGTACAACCAACGCCTATATACATGCAGAAGAGTACTAGAAAAAACGTAATCACATTGAACAATGGTGATCAAATTGGTGTATTTATAGATCCACAACGAATCCACAAGGCTAGTTAATCACAAGGTTAGTCTATGTACTCATCTCCTTGTTTATTGTTGAGAGTTAAGTAAAACCAACGCCTATCTACAAGTAGGAGAGTAGCAGAGACAACATAATCAAATTGAACACTATAATAGTTTTCAAATTGGTGTATTATAGATCCACAACCAATCAACAAGGCTAGTTAATCACCAGGTTTGTTTATGTTCTCATCTCCTTGTTTATTGCTGAGAATTAAGTACAATCTACGCCTATGCACATGCAGGAGACTACTAGAGACAACAAGGTTACTTTATAGATCCACAACGAATCAACAAGGCTAGTTAACACAAGGTTACTTTATGTACTCATCTCCTTGTTTATTGTTGAGAGTTAAGTACAACCAACACCTATCTACAAGGAGGAGAGTAGTAGAGACAACAGAGTCAATGAAACGTTATAATAATGTTCAAATTGATTTATTATAGATCCACAATGAATCAATTAGGCTAGTTAATCACCATGTTAGTCTGTCTACTCATCTCCCTGTTTATTGTTGAGAGTTAAGTACTACCAAGGCCTATCTACAAGGAGGAGGGTAGTAGAGACAACATAATCAAATTGAACACTATAATAGTGTTCAAATTGATATATTATAGATTCACAATGAATCAACAAGGAAAGTTAAGCACCAGGTTAGTCTATTTACTCATCTCTTTGTTTATTGTTTAGAGGTAAGTGCAACCTACGCCTATCTATAAGAAGGAGAGTAGTAGAGACAACATAATCAAATCGAACACTATAATAGTTGTCAAATTGTTGTATTATAGATCCACAACGAATCAACAAGGCTAGTTAATGACAAGGTTAGTCTATGTACTCATCTCCTTGTTTATTGTTGAGAGTTAAATAAAACCAACGCCTATCTACAAGTAGGAGAGTAGTAGAGACAACATAATCAAATTGAACACTATAATAGTGTTCAAATTGATGTATTATAGATCCACAACGAATCAACAAGGCTTTGTAATCACCAGGTTAGTGTATGTTCTCATCTCCTTGTTTATTGTTGAGAATTAGGTATAACCAACACCAATCTACATGGAGGAGAGTAGTAGAGACAACATAATAAAATTGAACACTATAATAGTTTTCAAATTAATGTATTATTGATCACAACGAATCAACAAGGCTATGTAATCACCAGGTTAGTCTATGTACTAATCTTCTTGTTTATTGTTGAGAGTTAAGTAAAACCAACGCCTATCTACAAGGAGGAGAATAGTTGAGACAACATAATCACATTGAACACTATAATAGTGTTCAAATTGCTATATTATAGATCCACAACGAATCAACAAGGCTAGTTAATCACCAGGTTAGTTTATGTATTCATCTCCTTGTTTATTGTTGAGATGTCAGCCACCAGGGACGAACTAATCGATATACTTTTGAGCATCAAGGCACTACTATCACACTTAGACCCATGAGCCCTGACGAGATAGCCACATGGATCAAGAAAAGGCCCCAGACGTCAAACAAAGAAGGTGAATGTACAACATCTAGCGCCAAAGATGTGATTAAAAAAGCTCCAACATTTCCTACGGAAAGTCCATCTTCACCGGGCGAAGAGGAGAAACAATTTAGAGATGTGGAAGAGGAGATAACGATCAGGGAGGAGGAGCCGTCAAACCAAGTGTTTCAGCCTCCACCTGCGCCTCTTAGAACGCCTCCTTTTAGTCCATCTCCATGATCCTCAGTGGAAAGGGTAATTGGGGTTACCACAACCCCAACAGGGAGTGATTCTAAACCTTCTTTCTCTAAATTAGATGAGCTTGATCATAGTGAGAACGAGTTAGTTGGTGATGAACCACATGAGCCAAAGGCTAGAGTTAATGAAAAGCTTATGATACATGATGATTTAATTGCTCAAAAGTTTCTTAGACCATCTTGTGATCATATTATGCCTTTTGTTGACTTTAGGGAGCCTTTTAGGGAGCATGTTGATCTTATTGTCTATAATGCAAGAAATGCCCCTATTGATGAGTACATTAATGATGTTAAACTTCTTGTTGTATATACTAACTTTCAGAGGTTTAATATTATGAATGTGATTTCATCTAAGCATACTATCTTAAAGTCATATATTTATGCGTATGCTGATTTTATTCACACATCCTTTGTTTTACATGTTGTTTTTCTTGGATGTGTTGTTGATTTTTCGGAATCTATTGATCATATCGATAGAAATACCGAATCTAGGAAGAATATTGCGATACATGCTAATTTTTCGGAATCTATTCATCCTATTTGTGTTGATTTGACTTCATCTCTTGATAATCATTTTGATCATCATTTACCTCTTGTGTTACATGCTAATTTTATTGAGGATAATGTTGTAACTACCGATTTGATTGAGCATGATAATTTGTTTAAGTATGAAGAAGAGTGTGCTGAAAGTTATACACCTTCACACATGAATATTGATTTAGTTGTGTCATCTAGATTCAATTCTGAATTTAATTGCTCCATGACTAAGTATCTTATTTACCTTGTGATGGGAAAAACCTTACTTCATACTAGAAGTCTTGTTAAAGAGAAAGTTGAGACTATTAAGAACAGAGGTCTTGTAATTCATTGCTTTTCCCTGTTTCTTAAGATATTTTGTCTTTTTCTGTGTCCTTTCTTTATTATTAAGGCTTCATGATTATATCTTTCATATCATTTGGAAGATCATAGGATATGATACCCTTGATGATAAATGTGCTTATCCCGTCTTGAGATTTCATCTTAAGATATTCTTAGATTTCTTATATGCCTTAAATATTGTTTTTGCTTTAATTAAGGATCTTAGGGAACCACATAATTGGACTAAGATGATACCATTGAATGATATTATTACTTTCTTTATAAAGCTGGCATACTTAGTTATAAATTATTTTTATGACCTTGTATGTACAATTTTTATGTGGAGTAATATTGTTCCGTTTTATCTAGTTATCTATTCTTCTCCTACAGGTGTATACACCTCTTATGTGTTCTTTGTTGATCTTATAGGTGTTATACACGCATGGATGCCACCTTGGATGGACATCAAGGATTCATGGACGAATCCTTTTCAAGAAAGGGAGGATGAT
>NCTC01004294.1:0-11795 GCA_002319775.1 Fagopyrum tataricum
CACTAGCACAACAAGATCTAATAAGATCACACATCACACATAGCTAGTACGAAAATAAACAATGGCATATAAGCACATAAGCATAACACTCACCAAGATGGTACTAAGATCTACTCGGCGATCCTACTGGTACATCTATCTCGGCATACAACTCTGTATAGTTCCTCTAGATACTATCCTCAGTCTCCCATGTAGCCTCATCAGGTCCTCGTCTCGACCACTATATCCTCAACATAGGAATGTCCTTCGAACGCAGGCGTCTCATACCTCGTTCTAGGACTGCAATAGGGTGCTCAACAAATGTGTGGTCCGGCTCGACCACCAAATCATCATAACTCACGATGTGTCTCGGATCTGGTATGTACTCCCTCAGCTGAGACACGTGAAATACAGGGTGAACACCCTCTAGTCTCGGAGGCAAGGCTAATCTGTATGTTGCGCTCCCAACCCGATCTAGAATCTCAAACGGTCCGACATATCGGGGGCTCAACTTCCCCTTAATGCAAAAACGCTTAACACCTTGTGTCGGGGACACTCTCAGCCACACATGGGCTCCAACTCTGAACTCTAGAGGTCTACGCCTCCTATCAGCATATGACTTATGACGGCTCTGTGCAGTCAGCATCCGCTCTCTAATCAATGCTACTCGAGCCACATCATCCTGAATCTGATCAGGTGTCAAACCACTAACACTACTCTGCTCATCCCAGCATAACGGAGTACGGCATCTCTGTCCATACAGTGCCTCATATGGGGCCATCCCAATAGATGCATGCCAGTTATTGTTGTATGAGAACACAAGAAGTGGGAGATGATCCGTTCACACTTGTCCCCAGTCCAACACACAAGCTCGCAGCATATCCTCCAGTGTCTGAATGGTCCTCTCTGACTGACCATCTGTCTGAGGATGAAACGCAATAGTAAAATGTAAACTTGTCCCCATGGCAGTCTGAATCTACTGCCAGAACCACGAGGTAAATCGTCCATCTCTGTCAGAGACGATCGTCCTCGGTACACCATGGAGTCTCACTATCTGCCTAGTGTACTCCTCAGTAAATCTGCTCACCGGCCACGTTTTCCCTAATAGGAATGAAACGTGCCGTCTTCGCCAATTTGTCTACTATAACCCAGATAGCATCAAAACTCCGACTCAGTCTCAGCCCAGTCACAAAATCTATGGTGACATCCTCCCACTTCCTCTGTGGAACAGGAAGTGGATGGAGCTCACCTCTAGGTCTGCAATGCTCTATCTTGACTTGCTGACAGGTCGCACACTATGCCAAAAATCTGGCCACATCGGGCTTCAACCCTCCCCACCAATATAAACGTCTCAAGTCTTAGTACATCTTACTCGTACCTGGGTGTACAGAGTAAGGTGTACAGTGAGCCTCCTGTGAAATCATCTGGCGTAGATCCGCATCAACGGGTACACAGACACGACCGCGGCGCCTCAATACTCCATCTGCTCCTAGCAGGAACTGTTGTGCCTCATCTCTAGACATCCTCTCTTGGATCCTCCTCAGTGTCGGGCAGGTCTCCTACTTCTGTTGGATCTCACCCAACAGATCAGGAAGAACCTCTAAAGTACGCAGCTGGGCATCCTCATCAGGAAACTGGATGTCCAACTCTAACTAGATCAGATCCCTCTGCAACTGCTGTTGAACTGTCAACCTCGCAATCGCTTGCTCTCGAGGCGTCTTCCTGCTCAGGGCGTCGGCGACAACGTTCGCCTACCCCGGATGATACAAAATCTCTAGATCAAAATCCTTGATCAGCTCAAGCCACCTACGCTGGTGGTTATTCAATTCTCGCTGCGTGAAAATGTACTTCAGACTCTGATGGTCTGTGAAGATTTGACATGTAACACCATACAAGTAATGTCTCCAGATCTTCAATGCATGAACTACCGTTGCCAACTCCAGATCATGAGTCGGGTAGTTCTCCTCATACATCTTCATCTGTCTAGACGCATATGCTATCACTCTGCTCTGCTGCATCAATACACATCCCAAGCCTATCTTGGATGCATCACTGTATACCACAAAATCCTTTGTACCCTCTGGATGTGCCAAAATAGGAGTAGAAGTCAGACGTCTCTTCAACTCCTCAAAACTCTGCATACACTGATCAGAACATACAAATCTGGTAGTCTTCCTCAGTAGACTCGTCAGTGGACGGGCAATCACAGAAAATCCCTCCACAAAGCGTCTGTAATAACCGGCTAGGCCAAGGAAGCTACGTACTTCCTTGACGTTCGTCGGTATAGTCCAAGCTGCTACTGCTTCAATCTTGGTCGGATCCACCTTGATTCCTTCAGTTGAAACCACATGACCCAGGAATGCTACCTCTGGCATCCAGATGTCGCACTTAAAGAACTTAGCATAAAGTTCTCTATCTCGTAAAACCTGCAATACAGTCCTCAGTTGTCCTGCATGCTCCTCTGTATTGCAAGAGTACACGAGAATATCATCTATGAATACCACCACAACTTGATCCAGGAAGTCGATGAAGATGCTGTTCATCAACTCCATAAAGACGGTTGAGGTATTCGTAAGCCCAAATGGCATCACTACAAACTCGTAGTGGCCATATCTGGTCCGAAATGTTGTCCTGTGCACATCCTGCTCTCTCACCCTCAGCTGGTGATATCCTGAGCGCAGGTTAATCCTGGAGAACACAGTCGCTCCTTAAAGCTGATCTAACAAATCATCAATATGAGGCAGTGGATACTTGTTCTTGATGGTCACCTTGTTCAACTCTTTGTAATCTATACACAATCTCAACGATCCGTCCTTCTGTACGAAGAGGACAGGTGCTCCCCATGGGGACACGCTAGGGCGAATAAAACCCTTTTCAGCCAACTCCTCAAGCTTCTTCTTCAGCTCCAGCATCTCGACCACACCATCCAATATGGGGCCTTCGAGATAGGTCTCGTACCAGGCTCTAAACCAATTCCAAAATCCACACTCCTCTGAGGCGGAAAACTGGACGGCTCAGCAAATACATTTGCAAACTCACAGACCACTGGGATATCCTCTAGTGCTAGACTCTCTCCCTCTTTCATGGCATAACACCAGAAGGCCTCACAACCCTGTGCAATTAGTCTATCTGCTCGTATCGCACTGATAACCATGCTAGATTTTCCAAGGTCCCAACCTCGGAAAACCTCTATTTGACCTAACTCGGTAGAGAGGGTAACAGTCCTCCTACCTACATCGAAAACTGCAGAATGTCTAACCATCCAATCCATACCTAGTATGACCTCTTCATGCTCTAATGGCATGACAAAGAAGTCAAGTAGTAACACACGGGTCCTTACAGAAATAGGACAGTCACAAATCTCATGGGTACCTCTGACCTTACTACCATCGGGTAACCCTATACTGAAGGGTATCCCCTCAATCATATCTAAATCAATATGCTCTACACATGCATCAGATATAAAAGAGTGCGTAGCACCCGTATCAAACAAGACTCTAACAAGTAAACCATGGATCAGAATGGTACATGTAGTAGTCGGTGCAACTGGCTCCTCTGCACTCCTCAGCTCAAATACTCGACCCTGTGGTCCTTTGGTACCAGTGGTGCTCCCACCACGACCTCTGCCTCTACTCGGCCCAGAAGCAGATCCTTGAGTCATAAGGAGATCTGGGACTCTCTGTGGTCCCTGTATCTGTTGCTGTTGAGGTGGCCTCTGCCCACCTCCCGCTACACTGGAAGGAGAAGAACCCTGTTAAGATGCCGCTCCACCCTGTCTACAGAAGACAGCTTTGTGGCCTCGTCCACCACAAGTGAAGCAAGTCACTATCTGCCTCGTACACTCTGGTCTCATATGTCCATACTCAGCACAGTTGAAACACTGTCATACCCTATTTGTAGCCGGTGCAGATGAGGGATGACTCTGGCGGCTCTGGCCTCGCCCCACACTAGCAGCCCTACTGGTCTGCCCAGTATGATGTCTCTTCTTAGACCCTCCGGTCTAAAAAGCTCTCCTCTGACTAGCCCGCTCTCGCTCATAGTCGGCGGCTCTATCCTGGTAGTCCATCAAGGACTCACAATGAAATCCCTCCATATACGCCCGGGTAGCATCCCTCAGTCGTCGGGAAAATAGATAAACATGTTGATCCGCAGAAGGTGCAGCTGGTTCCAGCAATGCCAACTCCTCTTGGAACCTCCTGATAGCCTCGGAGACTGGTACATCCTCAAACCCAGCCTCCACAAAATCCCGCAGTTTCTCCCTCCTCAGTGAGGCAGGGCAGAAACGCTCTCTGATCATAGTCCTCATCTACTCATAACTAGTAACCTGTACCGTACAGACCTCCACCAGTGTTGTGCCAAATCTCTGAACAGAGTCTGTACCAACTCGATCTGCATGTCTACTGGACACCTAATGGACTCCAAAGCTGAGTCCACATGTCCGATCCACAGCTCAACCTCGAGCCCCACCTTTCTAGAGAAAGGGGGTACACCCATCTGGTGAAATGCCTTCAACCAAGTGTCTAGTCTAGGCCCTCTATGCTCCTCTGTAGCTCGAGCAATCTCAGCAACAGGTGCCGGTGCAACTGGCACTTGAGTAACCCCGTGGGATCTCTCAGATGGTCCCACATGTGCTGGCAGATCTGGGATAGGTCTACCCGCTCTGGCAGCCTCCTCCACTCGCCGGATATACTCGCGGAACTCAGGTCCTCCCATGGAGACATAATCCGAGTCATCTGACTGGACTCGCTGTGGATCCTGACTCCCAGTGTAACGCCCGGAATTTTATTCCGGACTTAGAGCGTTTTATAGATCTTTCCGCACGCACGAGGTGCCGAGTGCCGGGATTTTATTTCCAAAATCCCGAGCCGACTCGTCATTTTCCCTTTTTTCCGCTTTCCGACCTTACGTTCCGAATCGATTTGACAAGGGTCATTTCCGACCCCTCGTTCCGGGCAAATGTGACAAGATGGCTGTTGTCCCATCTTGGCAGCCTTGTCCCCTCTCTCTCTCCTTCCTTTGCTCACATTTCACGTTAGACATCTCTTCCACTCTTCCACACTCTCTCTTCTTCTCTTATCTTCCCCATTGTTGCTTGAAGCTTGCATGTGTGAACTGCAGCAAGGGAACTACAGATCTGGGGTGGTAACTCCATTTCCTTCCTTCCTTCCTTCCTTTCCATTGCTGCTCTTTCCCTTCTTCTTCCTTCCTCCTTCATCCATGGCCATGGATGAAGCTTGGAGAGGTTTTCACTCAACTCTTTGCATGTCTAGGTTCTTAGCTTGTTTAGGTCAAGGAGAGGTGCCTATGAACCGTGGTGGGTGTTTGGAGAAGATCCAGCAAGAGAAGAAGGACTTTGGAGCAAAGGATCCAAAGTCGAAGACAACGTTCTGCGCAGAACCCGCGGGGGCGGCTCAGCACAGCCGCGGGAGCGGACGGGCACGGGAATGGCAACGGGCGGCCGCGGGTGCGGCGTGACAAGCCGCGGGTGCGGCGGTGGACGGCCGCGGGGGCGGCGGCGGACGGCCGCGGGTGCGGCTGGGCTTCGGCGCGGGCGCGGCTCGGCAAAATCGCGGAGGCGGTTCCTGGCAGGCAACGCAGTCCTCCGCGGGTGCGGCTCCTAGTTCCGCGGGGGCGGCTCCTGTGTCCGCAGGGGGCGCCAGCTTGACTCCGCGGTTGCGGTTTCGGCAACAGTAGGTCCCTCCTCTCCTTTCCTCTTCGTTTCTTCCTTAGTGTTGATGTTGCATCTTGTTAGTAGCATGCCTAGGATGGATCTAGAGTATCTTGGAATGCTACTTAGTGGTTGTGAACCTAGGAGCCCTTAAGGCTCGATGTAAGTGATGGATATGAGCATGTGAGCATGATGGATCTTCTAGGTTAGCTTGTGCCTCTTTGGTTGAGGATTTATATCTTGTGGACTTATGAATTGTTGTGGGTTGTTTCATGTGTGGAGAGTGTGTGGTCAGTACTTGGGACCTAGGCTGCATTCCTAGTTTGAGGGTTAGGTGATCTTGCATAGATCACTAAGAGTGAAGTCTAAGACTTCTTGAGAGTGAGTATGTATTGATATGCATATCTCTTGTGAGCAAGTTGTGGGCATCCTCCTTAAGGGAAGCAAGAGTGTGGTGACTTGGGTTAGGTGACGAGGTAAGTCTCCGGACTTACTTAGCTCTTATTTTACGTATTAGCATTGATGTGTGCTTGGTGGTATGTGTTTATGTTCTTGTTATAACATCTAAACCTGAGCTCTGATACCAACTTTGTAACACCTCAAATCCGTAGGACTAAAGGTGCTACTGGGCTAGGATCTCACAATGGATCCTGACCCTCGCCTGACAACAAGTTCACTGAATCTTACAACAAAGCACATATAGATTAAATACAAAACATCAAACTGATATACCAATATATCAAAAGGTAATACATAAGTACCACTGAATACAAATAAAATATAACTGTACAACAAAAGATCCCATAAACCCGGATAACGACCCAGTGTACGGAGCCCTCAGCGGATCACCCACTCTGGATCACTCTGCAGCTCTCCTAACCTGCAAAGGATCTACAACACGGTATAAAATCGTTAGCTAACCATACACATATATATAGATGATAAGCATAAGCACAATCACACCTCAAGGAATAATAACACATCATCATGCTTTCACACATTTACCCGGTTTATTATCTTTATAAAGTCCAATCACTCAAGCGTATATATATATATATATCAATATGAACATATGTGACACGAGGAATATATAACCCTCGCCTCTCGGGGATGGTGCCAGTTGGAGTGGGAATCCGGTCCCACCTCCCGTGTACCCTATGGGAGTGGTGCAGGTGGCCGGCTCACTGAACCAGACTGGCCTGCCCGTAGAGAACCTCCAGACTCCCAGCGGGATGAAAGGATAAGTTGTCACGGCCCTACAATGGGCAGTCACTACACCATAGGTAGGTAATCATCAAAACTTATGCTATCAATCATATAACACACACACCACTCATGCACACATCCAATATATGGATGGTAGCTAAGTAAGTCCTATGGACTTACCTCAACCTCGGAAGTCTCAAACCCGATCGGCTCCAACTCTGGAGATCAACACTGCCTAGCAACAAGGCATAACCATATATCAAACTCATATCCAACACAGGGGTCACACCTAGACCAAAAGGATCCATAAGGATCATAACCTAACTCATAAACCTCAAAGCCATAACCGGCATAAACGATAATGTACTCAACATCAATCTAACCTCACACACGTACCTAACATGCTACTAACCCGCTCATACTAGGAAAGGAAAGGATCTACCTTACTCTAGGTAGAACCGGGACAAGACGCACGTGCGTGACGGAAAGACGCAGGGGCGGAACAGGTTACCCGCAGGCGCGGCTAAGATTGGCCGCAGGCGCGGTGACAGCGGCCGCAGGCAACGCATGCACGGCGCAGGCGCTGTGACGCGGCTTCCGCAGGGGCGGCGACTTCCAAGCGCAGGGGCGGCGACAGTGCAGAATGTTATCCCGCGGTTCCTCTTCGGCTCTTCATGTGATCAAATCACGTCTTCTGTCATCCAAAACCAAGCATATACATATACATACATAAACCAACATCAATCTATATCCAATTCATTTAATCCTAAGCTAAGGAAGATGGAATCAAGGAAGAAAGAAGAGAATAGGAAGATAACTTACCACACTTGTGGTCCTAGGCTGCAAGGAAGATCAACCACACCCTGTCCACTGTCTCTCAAGCTCAGCAAAACACATCAACTCATCAACAACCACCAAAAGCCACAAAAAACTCTTCCAACTCTAAGGAATCCAAGATCAAGCTCAAGAAGGAGGAAGGGAGAAGCAAGGAATCCAAGATCAAACTGAAGAAGAAACCCTTGCTCCTCAAGGTAAGAAGAGAACGTAAAACACGAGTCAAATGGTCAACAAAGCCGGCTGCAGCCGTAGGAAACCGCAGGGGCGGGCTTCCTGGCCTCAGGGGCGGAACAATGGATGAGCCGCAGGGGCGGCCTCACGGACCCGTGGGGGCGGCTTAGGCCAAATCTAGCTCCCAAAGACTAAGGCTCTTACACAGGTGGAGGTTGGTTTCGTTTTTTGCTTGAGCGAGAACTCGAAGTAGGTGAGGCGTTGAGTCCTCCGCGGCGTGAGATTAGGGTTTGAGAAATTGAGAGAGTGAAAGTCCTAAGGTTTCTTTACTTTCATATACTATATATGTATATAAAAAAAATTTAAAAAAAAAGGGCCGGGCTTTGCACTATGTCAAGATCCGGCCCGGATGTCCGCCCAAGTCGGGCTTTTCGGCCCGGTCGGGCTTTTTGCTTTGTCCATACCCTCCCGTTTTTGCGGGCGGACGGGCCGAGCCGGTCGGGACAACCCGGGATGTATCAACTCTACTTCTCAACTATTACATGGTACGAAGCTAGCTTCTCTTTTGGTTGACCACCGTAAGTGAAATGAACATGTGTGGGTGGAATAATACTTTGTTGTGGTAAAGTATTGTGACTAACCAAGCATAGAGAAACGCACCCTCCACTTATAGTCTTTGTCAATACATTTAGCTGACACGGCTTTCTTCTTTGACTTTACAATATTATATTGTGAACATTCTGCAATAGCAT
The DNA here is from genome assembly GCA_002319775.1 of Fagopyrum tataricum. Lineage (NCBI taxonomy): Eukaryota > Viridiplantae > Streptophyta > Magnoliopsida > Caryophyllales > Polygonaceae > Fagopyrum > Fagopyrum tataricum. The sequence continues at coordinate 8,614 of NCTC01004294.1, forward strand.
TTAGTCACAACGCGTTCTTCATGTCTGTTTTAGTTCGATATGTCTTCCCAATTTGTAACCTCAAATTTTCTGTAGGAGATACACAACTACTTATGTAAGGTACAAGCTCATTTGTGTCGCACGATGTATCCATGATTTGTCCCGTTAATACATCGGTTGAACCTGCACCAATTGTTATATGTGTCTCTACATCATCCCGTTGTGTATGTGTCCAACATCCGAAATCCTCCTTGCCTTTGCAACTCAAGTATCACTCCTCCTTCATACTTGTGTAACTCTATCATCAACATCTCATCATTTTTTTTTCTATCTAAACCGTGTTTACACACAAAGGGAGACTCCACCAAAATTGTTTTATCTCATTTATATGAACAAATGTATTAAAATCTTCCATTGTCATAACAGTAAATGGTCTAAGTGCAGGATTGAACGGTTTTTTGTATGATGTGTGTATCACAACGTCTGATGTATACAATCCAAATCTTGAAGCAATCAATCCAAGTAGATCGTTAAATGTGCATGATACATCAACAACTACAAGCTTGCTTGTGAAGTCCCCACTGCAATTTCATTCTCCGTCTTCGTTAATCCAAACCCCACCACAATACGTTATGACATACACAACTTTCGTCACAATTACATGAAAACCACATATACTATGATGAGGAACTACACAAAGAATATCAATATGTTTAACTATACACAAGGACATACATAAAAACGTAGAACGATACACAAATTTTTCCACGTATAAAGAAGATTTACTATATTTGTTTATATACAAGATTCTCCTATCATCACAGTTACAACTACAAAAAGTAGAAAACTATGATGAGGAACTACACAAAGAATACCAATATTTTTTAAAGATGCCATCAGAAGTACACAAAGTCGAAAAAAATGTAAAATAAATACACAAAGAAGACCAACATATTTTGAAGATTCCAGTAGAAGAAGTACAAAAAGAAAACCAAGATTCAAAATATTTAAAATTATCATGACGGTTATATATGTAATAACAAGATTTCGGAATTTCCGTAGTTAATTTTAATTGGAGTAAATCGGGTGAGTTAAGTGGTTGATAATTTAGCTGCGATTTTAATTCGGGATGTTAAGGCATAATGACGTGAAATTGATTTTTTTTTTCGGAATTAATATGTTTCCGTTACAAGTACCCTGCGGAATACTATGCATCATCTTTCTCGCTGAAACCCTAGTTTTCCCTTCCTCTTACCCTCTCCCTTCCTTTACTGTTCACGACCGGAAACTCGATCCATTCGGAGGGCCGCCTTCTTTGAACTTGCACCCATATCCAAGATGGAATCAGATCGGGAATCGCAAGCAGAACCCTAAACCTCTCGTTTCGTCCTTGATCGGAGTGGAGGAATTTGATCCACTAACCTAGCCTCGCCGCCGCAGGAGTCGAGCCTCACCGTCTTCCCTAGCGCTGTTGCCTTGTCCTCCTTGTAGCGCCACCTCCGAGCTCTCCACCTCGAGTCTAGATTCAGGGCTCGCTCGAGTCTGCCCTCGCTATTCCGAGCCAAATCTGCGAAGCCATCCTCAAGCTGGGACCACGCTCGTCTTCGCAACCTTCGCCCAGTTCCGGATCCTTCGCAACTTCACCAAGCTCGGCCGAGATCTAGAGGCGAGCCATGTCCTCTTCCACCGTGTGAAACCCAAACGACAGCAGTCTCGCAGAGTAGCAACCACCACTGTCTTGGACGAGCCCAGATCCACTGTCGCGCGAGCCCGAACCCACTATTGCGCGAGCCCAGATCCATCTTCGTCTCCCTCGTCTAGCGCACGGTCACATCTTCCTGTTCACCGCCACGGGGGCTGCTGCCTCGCCACCCTCACCTGCGTCGCCTTCGCCGGAGAAGAACAAGCCGCCGTCGTCGTCAACCGGATCGCTGCCCGCCGCCGCCGCCATCTGCATCAGAAAACCCTAGATCGGGGAAGAACGAGTCAGATCTAGGACTCAGTGTGTTAACTCGCCGAGTTGGCCTAGCTGGCGAGTCAACTCAGTAATTTGGTAATTACAAGATACTACCCATCATTTATATTATGTTAATTTGCCTTGACTTTTAGATTTATGCAATTTTACCCCCAAGTTGGATAATTGCTGAAAATGACCCAAATTTATATTTTCAGAAAAGGCCCGGACTTCTGGAAGTTCACTACTTGGCCCCAATGAGTTTAATTTTGAATTTTGACCCAAATTTTATTTACGAAAAATGGCCTATAATTTATATAACTATGATTTATGGCCCAAGTTTTGGTAAATGGAACTAAAACTTGTGTAGTTAACTTGTTTAGGTTTTGTACATCTGGGGGCACTTTTGAATACGAAAAGAGACTTAAGTTAACATTGACACGCGACATTTCACCTTTGATAGGTAAGGTCTCCTAAACCTTACTCAGAACCCATTATCTAGAACTTGTTTGTGGTTGTTTGAGTGGTTTGATGATAGATTATATGATATGTATCGATTTTAGGTAATTGAATGATGGTGAATCATCTCGGGTAGTTATTATGGTGATTATGAGACTCGTCCTTGGAGGTAAGTCACTGACTTACTTAGTTGCCGTCCTATTTCAGATTATATTTGTTGTTGATTGTGAGTAGAACATATTTTAGAAATTATACTTATATTATAAATAATTTTTATTAACTTGTCTAAATTGTTTTATCTTGAGTGTTTAGAGGATTTTGATTTATTGCCGGTAGTGTCTAGGAATAATGTTGATTGTGGAAAGTATTACGGATAACGATGAGGTTGTGAAGATGTTATTATTATTAAGTATTTTAGATATGATGGTATTTGTGATAGTAGGGATGGTGAAACACATGAATGTATGTATGGATGATAAGAGATGTTGACGATTATGAAGGGCAATATAAGTTAGTGGTTGTATGTGATGGAAAGAAATATGATAGGGTGAGGATGGTGATAAGTTATGTGATTCAATAGTTGTCTTTATGGTAACGAGAGTTGAATGAACTTAGAATGTGTAATATATGTCCATGAGTGATAGATGTACTGGATAGTTATGGTATCATAAGTGGGGAGTGACGTATCATCTTTTAAGGAGGGGGATTATTAAGAGTTTTATTGGGTTTGAACTACTGAGTTGATAAGTATCCTCATGAGAAATGGCATAGATAGAGGTTTTAGATGTTT
>NCTC01004295.1:0-11780 GCA_002319775.1 Fagopyrum tataricum
TCCAACTAAATTGGTTAATTATTTTTCAAGCCGAACCGTATAACGGTTCGGTTTTGTTTCCCTCCAACTAAATTGTTGAATTATTTTTCAAGACCGTTACTATACTTCATTATTTCCAATTTATAACGTGTTAATGTGTTATTATAACACGTGTCTTTCGTAAAAACCCTTTTAAAACTTAGATCAATTGGATTTATCAAAATCCGACGAGGATCGGAGCTTCCGACAACATTAGAGGGGGGGGAATCAGCAATGCCTTCTTAATCTACTTGTCTCAAGCACCCTTGTTATTAAATGAGGGGGGGAGGGGGGGGGGAAATGAATGTGACGAGGATCGGAGCTTCCGACAACATTAGAGGGGGGAAATCAGCAATGCCTTCTTAATCTACTTGCCTCAAGCACCCTTGTTATTAAATGTGGGGGGGGGGGGGGGAAATGAATGTTTTTGAAAAAAATCGTCAATTTTATCTCAATTTGGTCGTATTTTAAATCTACTGGGATTTGAAAAACCTTCATAACAATGGGCTTCAACTAGGGTTTATATGTTGGACATGGGTCTAACGGGCACTTGTGCTCCTATGTATACGATTCTCGTTTTACGGTCCATCTGTATCAGTCTTTGACATTGTATTTGATCGGTTAGCCTCTATTTGGTTCGTAATCCTAATGTGTGGGCAAGTGTCGGTCCATATCCTAGTTGCACTTACGAGGCATGTTGGAGATAATAAGTGGGGGATATTCTGAGTCTAGTATATAAGTTTAGTGGCTACGGTCCGTCTGTATCATACTTTGACCGTGAGTCCTCCAAGTCGTTTGTTCCCTAAGAAAAACTATCAGAGTGTGTACGTCGGAAGTCTGTCATAGTTTACTACACTGCCTTGCAACAAAAAAATTTAAGATAAAACCCAAATAAACACAACAAAGTGCTACTTTATTCTCGTTGTCCTTAAAACTTATGATTAAAATACGCCACTTTTATAGGCTGCATGTACAAATAAAACTACTGATTGCAAAGGAGGCGTATTTTTCAGCTTATGAAGAGACTAGAGTTTTCCATTTATATTACGGATGTGAAAGCTCGTGGCATCATCCTCTGAAGTCGCTTAGACATGGATTTGTTGACCTATTGCCTGAAGTTGCACCCTCGTTGATAAAACTACGGGTGTTTCAGCAATTCTGGTTGCCAATTCATTTATTCTTTCCATTTCCCTAGTCCCTCTCAACATTCTTTGTCTGTTTTTTTTCAACTGCGTTCTGGGTGAAAATGAAGAAACCCAGTGAGAAGAACAATAAATAAATAAAATATTACTTAGGATGCCCAAATGATTCAGCAAAATCTCACCAAACATATTAACGGCGCTCACCTTGGATTTGGGCTACAGATTTGCAGAAAATGCTGCAATTTCCTCTTGTCTAGTTCGTCGATTTCCGTTATTGTTAAGCCTCTACACAAACCATGGTAAAGCATAATAAGGTCTCAAATCCTTCTTTACATGTTCAATTTACTTCAAAATAGTTAAACTAAAGACCATTTTCGAGTTTTCTCTCTTAAAACCTACTGAATACATAGGATATGTTACCTCACGGTCTCTAGAAATCTCCTCGTTGTTCGAAGAATCGCAAAACGAGTGAGTAGACATATCCGGTGATGAATTTCAAAGAGGAACACACCTGAGCTAATGCAAAATGAATCTCAAATAGTGGGTAGACTTGTCCCCTACAGAACTATTATATAGGGCGGATGGTCAGGAAACATGAAACCCTAATTTTTTTTAGCATTTTTTTTATTGGGGTTGATTTATTCTCTTTTTTTCCTTGTCACTAAATAGGCTATTTTTGCTTCCGTTGTTTTCTTACACACACAACAATTTCATTCCCCAAAAATAATCTAGTCAATATCTAGATATCGATAACTGAAACATTGTTAGAAAAATAAAGTATAAAATTTCACACGAAATAAAATAAGGATAAAAAAATAACTGTTTTAAATGCAATTTCAGTTCTAAGTAATAATAAACGACATCTATAATATCTTTTGCAAAAAGATAAATATATTTGTCGTCGGAAATTACATATTAAAACATCATCAATAATGAAATTCAATTCAAAATCGCTACACTTCATTATTATAGTTAACGAGGTCATCTTGGTCTGATCCCAATGTTGACTTTAAACAAGACGTTGGTAAGTAAACTAAGTTGGAAATTGTTTACCAATGATACAACTATGTGGACAAAATTTCTCAAGGCTAATTAAGTATGTTAGGGCCTCTGGTGTTACACATAGATCACCATCACCTACCTAGAGAGGCATCGTTACCACAGTTAACGAGGTCACTTGAGAGGGGCTCGATTGATAATCGGGAATGGCAAGGATACCTCATGTTAGAGATGGAGTATGCACAATCTACAATGGCATTTGGAGACCTTGGAACATCTTTTTCGAGATTGCCCTGTAAATGCACGTTTTTGAAAGTCCTTACATGCAGACCATATCGTCCATAATTTCTTCAGACACTTCTTTTGCGAGCTAGATTAGAGGTAATAATATTTGCACTGCTCCTTTCAATATTAGTATTGTGGAAGGATTTGTTTGCACAAGATTTTTGACAAACATGGAAATGGGAAACAATGCCATCTTTCAAAACGAAGGAAGACCTCCACAAAGTCATAGAGTCATAATCGAGAGAGCCTCAAGCTCCTTTGGTTCTAAGGTTGAAATGTGATTGTTCCACCATCCGACTCTCTTCTCCATTCTTCTTGTGATTTCATAAATTGATTTTGAACATTTGGTTAATAATTTAATGTGTGATCTTTCTTTGTTGAATGTTGAGTGTCTGTTAATCCAATTATTTCTTTTTTTCCGATTTAAAAAAAAAATTATTATTTTATTTGGTTGATTATGTTGTTCGGTCGTTGTTAATTCACAAAATGGATGATTCGTTCTTCAATTTTAAAACTAAGTATGTTTATTTTATGTTTTGTAAAACTAAAAATGGTTGTTTCTAAGCTTTGTTTTGGTTATTTTGTCGTCGTATTAATGTTTTTATCTACTCATATATCATTGAGATTTTTAACATACATGTATCTCATTTTAATATATGAGTTCTACAATGTAATAGCTTTAAAATAATATATTGTTTGTTTTCTTGCCGTGTCCCCGTTTCCTATGCTTTTGAGGATTGCCGCTTCCCCGTTTCTCGCCGTGTTCGTTTCCCGTATCCGTGTCCGTGCATCATACATCTTCTAGTGTTGCCTGGAAGTCAATTGTCCCTCGTGGTTTAATATTATTTTCCCCTTATACCCATGCTTAATATTAGGGTTGGGTACAAATCCCGCAAATCTCGGGCCCATCCCGGTCACGTCCCGATTCCGGTGGTTTTTCATCCAAAAATTATAAATCCCGTCCCGTCCCACCAAAAATATTGTGGGACGGGACGTGGGCCTTACCTTTCTCGTCCCGCAAAGCCTGTCCCGTCCTACATATATTAAAATTTAAATATAAATTGAATAACTAAATATAAATCAGTGTGTGTCGGAAGTTGAAAAAATTATAAACCTAAAGAGTAGTGATATATAAGTTTAGTGGCTACGTTCCATCTGTATCATACTACGTCCCGTAGTCTGATACAGACGGAACGTAGTCTGAGACAATGGTATGATACATGCGTGTTGGAGATAATAAGTGGGGGATAGTCTTCCAAGTCATTGTCATAGTCTGATACAGACGGAACGTAGCCACTAAACTTATATATCATGCTCAGAATATCCCCCACTTATTATCTCCAACACGCCTCCATAAATGCAACTAAGATATGGTCCGACACTTGACCACATATTAGGAGCACAAACCAAATAGAGGCTAACCGATCAGATACAATGTCAAAGACCGATACAGATGGACCGTAGAACGAGGGTCGTGTGCATATGAGTACAAGTGCCCGTTAGACTCATGTCCAACATATAAACCCTAGTTGAAGCCAATTGTTATGAAGGTTTTTCAAATCCCAATAGAATTAAAATACGACCAAATTTAGATAAAATTGACGATATTTTCAAAACATTCATTTTTTCCTCATTTAATAACAAGGGTGCTTGAGGCAAGTAGATTAAGAAGGCATTGCTGAATTTTTTCCTCCTTCGTACGTCTCTAATGTTGTCGAAGGCTATCTGATCATCTCCAGATATAGTCGCGCTTATCATATATTAAAAGAGCTAAGTAGTCATCAAACGGGTATAATCCAATCAGTAAACATTTCCCTCATTTACGAGAAATGTCATGGAATGGCATATCAACTCGACCGGTAAATGTTTCCCTCATTCCTCATTCACTTCAAGACCTTATTTTTGTAAGTCATCTTGTTGAACTCTTTATTTTAAGGCCAGGGGAGCCTATCTTGCATTAAGAATTGATGATTTTCATAAGTTGAATATGTCTCATTTATTATAAATCATGTGTATGTTATCATAGTTCCTATGATTGTCTATACCAAGATGTAAGAGATGTGTTTAGATGATTATAATTAGGTTTAAAGTACTTAAAGGTTGATGTTTGCAAGATGTGAGAGTTGTGTGAATATATGCCTAAATATCCTATAAGATGCTAAAGTTTCATAGGAATGTCTTTAGATAACATGATTGATATGTTTGACTTATGATCGAATTGAGATTAAAGATTATGCAATGTTATAGTGATTCGGGATTCCAAAATATCTCTCTTTTGATCTATATATGTTGTTGTTTCACTTACTATTCATATCGATTACATGATATGACACCCCCCCCCCCCCCCCCCCTTACTATATATTGTCGAACTCTTTATTCTAGGATTGTCACTGTATAGGTTATAGAAAGCTTAATACTTCCACCAAGAAGGATAATTCCCCATCCCTATATTAACCAAGTACTCGAGAGATCACACCCACTTCTTTTTATCTAGATGGGTTTACTAGTTTGTTGGTAGATTCTCATCCACCTGAGACACGAGAGAAGATGGCCTTTACATGCTTATATGGAATTTTCTTTTCTTACCAAATGATGGCCAATTGTTCGTTGCAATGCCCTGCGCTTTCTAGAGTGCATGATGGTCATCTTTCCAAACTTGATAGAGGATTCAATGATCATATTCATAGATTACTTCTCGGTTTATGATAAATCTATTTACTCGTGTTTTGCTAATTGTCAAAGTCCGATACAGACGAACCGGGTAGAGCGGGGGTCGTGTGCATATGAACGCACATGCACGTTAGGCCCAAGCCCATCACATAAACCCGATGAGGTTCCATCCTAAAACCAATTGGCAATAGGAGGAGTAGCCCACCGACCTTATATACTAGGCTAGGGAGTCCCAATATTTCGATGTAGGAACTAATTATCTCCAACATGCCCCCGCAAGTGCAACTAGAGGATATAGACCGAGTTGCACTTGCCCACAAGTTAGGATCGCGAGCCACATAGAGGCTAACCGCTCTGATACCATGTCAAAGTCCGATACAGACGAACCGGGTAGAGTGGGGGTCGTGTGCATATGAGTGCACATGAACGTTAGGCCCAAGCCCAACACATAAACCCGTTTATCTTCCTCATTCTAACTATATAATGACATACATTAATCATTACATTCATACTTCTTCTGTTCGATCCCGGCCTTCTACTACCTATGATGCACGGACACAGACATGGGAAACGGACACGGCGAGAAATGAGGATGAGGTAATCCTCAAAAGCATAGGAAACAAGGACACGGCTAGAAAAATAAAAAATAAAAAAATTTAAAGTCATTGAAATGTAGAATTCATATTTCATAATGAGCTACACACACACAAACACACACACACACACATATATATATATATATATATATATATATATATATATATATATATATATGAAAAACTCAATGATATATGAGTAGATAAGAACATAAACATGACAACAAAATAACCGAAATAAAAACTTGAAAACCAACATTATATTTTCAATCATATAAAACATAGAAATAAACATATTTAATCTTACAACGTCAAACAAACATACTTAGTTTCAAATTTGAAGAACGAACCATCCATTTTGCAAATCAACAACAACCGAACAACATAATCAACAAGATGTGGAGGTGGATTGGTGTAGAGTTGTCTGAGATCCGGGCAATATGCCAAAACACTAATTTATCCTATGGATGGAAATTATTGGCAGATTATCTACCAGAGATAGGTTGCAGTTATTGGTATAGACCCTACTTGTAGCTAGTGCACAAGTGAGAGTGAGTCTCGTGACCACTTGATTTTTGGTTGTAGATATGCACGTGAGGTTTGAAGACAGGTTGGTACGGACTTTGGGATTCCGGGGGATATTACCACCAGATCGGAGGTACTATTTTGGCTAGCCCACACTGTACATATATGAAAGGAGTTGGACGAGCAAATCTACGGTTTTACACATTTTTCAGCTACGGAATGACTTGATATTTGACCATAACAGATTACCGATAGATATTCTTGTACGTTTAACCAGGACCCACGTCTGTACTCTACTATATGAGGCGTTCCCTTCAGGAGTTAGAGAGAAGATTACAACGTAGGAGTTGGTTTTCACCGGAGTTCTATTTTGCTTCAAACTTTGACGTACTTGTTATAGATATATGTACCGGGCCTGGTTCTGATCTACTGTGTAAGAATAGTTTTGGGAGCTAGTTTTGGTCTTAGCCGCCCCCGCGGGTCTGTGAGGCCGCCCCTGCGGCTCCCCTGCTGTTCCGCCCCTACGGCTAGGAAACCCGCCCCTGCGGTTTTCTGCGGCTGCAGCCGTCTTTGTTGACCCTTGACCCGTGCTTTACTCTCCCACTTCCTTAACCTAATCCTTGCTTTGGCTTGCTGAGCATCTTCACTTTCTTCCCAGCTGCCTTCACGTCCTTCTCCTTCCTCCTTGATCTTCTTCTTGGTTTCCTTAGTTTTGGAAGAGTTTTGGTGTGGCCTTGTGAGTGGTTATTGATGTTGATGTGGTATGATGTTGTTGCTGAGCTTGAGAGCTAGAGGAGCTACTGCCTTGGATCAGTTTGTGCCTAGGCCACAGCTGTGGTAGGTATTCCTTGCTTCTTCTTTCTTTCTTTCTCCTTTCTTGTTCTTCTTCTTCCTTAGCTTAGGATTAGATGATTGAATGTAGGATTGATGTTTGTATGTGTATGTTGTGGCATGGATATGAATCTAGAAGAGAGTAGACGTGATTGATCACGTGAAGAGCTAAAGAGAAGCCGCGAGGTTTCATTCTACACTGTCGCCGCCCCCGCGGCTGAGAGTCACCGCCCCCGTGGTTACCGTGTCACAGCGCCTGCGTCGTGCCAGCGGCGTGCCTGCGTTTGCCAGCGTTCCTTGTCACCGCCCCTGCGGATTGTACTTGCCGCGCCTGCGGGTGATCTCCTCCGCCCCTGCGTCCTTAGTTCACGCAGGTGCGTCTTGTCCCGGGACTACCTATAGTTAGGTAGTTCCTTTCCTTTCTAGTATGAGGAACTTAGTACCATGCTAGGACTCGGATGTTGACGAGTATGATATGGAATTGCCGGTTAGGGCTTTGAGGTTTACGAGTTGGAGATGATCCCTTATGGATCCCTTGGGTTAGGTGTGACCCTTTGTGTGATAGGAGTTTGATATTTATGTATGCCTTGTATAGGCCGTGTTATCCTCCAGTTTGGAGTGGACTGAGTTGAGGTTGATCCAGTGAGACGACTACGAGGTTGAGGTAAGTCCGTGGGACTTACTTAGTTGTCATTCCTTTATAGGATGTTGTGCTTGAGTGGTGGTTGTTATATGTTTATAGTATGCGTTATGATGGTCACCGACCTATGATGTATTGATTGCCCATTGTAGGGCTGTGACAACTTTTCCATTCATCCCGCTGGGAGTTGGGGGTTCTTTGTGGTCAGGCCAGACCTGGTAAACTGTTCGGGCACTCTCCATTCCCTTAGGGTACACGGGGAGGTGTTCCAGGCACCATTCCAGCTAGTTATAGTACCTAGAGGCGAGGGTTATATTCCTCGTGTCACTTATGTTTATATGGATATTTATATACGAGTTGATTGTTGGACTTTATAAAGATAATGAACCGGGTAAATATGTGAAAGCATGATGATGTGTTAAGATTTCTGATGTGTGTTTGTGCTCTAGCATAGTTCTATATATGTGTATGGTTAGCTAACGGTTTCATACCGTGTTGTAGACACTTTGCAGGATAGGAGAGCTGCAGAGTGATTCAGAGTGGGTGATCCGCTGAGGGCTCCGTACACTGGGGCGTTATCGGGAATATGGGTTCTTATGATGTATAGCATGTTTTTGTTTGTACTCAGCGGTACATTGTATTATCTTTTTGATATATATATATATATATATATATATATATATATATATATATATATATATATATATATATATATATATATCAGTTTCATGTTTTGTTTTAATCTATCGGTGCCTTGTTGTAAGATCAGTGAAGTTGTTGTCAAGCTAGGGTCAGGATCCATTGTGAGATCCTAGCCCAGTAGCACTCCGAGTCTTACGGATTTGGGGTGTTACAAAGTTGGTATCAGAGCCCAGGTTGACAACAATGGCACTAGTAATCTGCAATAAAGGTCGAATAGATAACTAAATAGAACCCGAAAAGGGGTCTGACTTTTCAAAAGGTTTTGGTTTTGAAATGAGTACAAATGTTTTGGGATACCATGTACGGGAGCCATCACCCCTCTGAAGACCTCGACAATATAGATATATATAGATATTCTGCTATGATTGATCTATGATATATCTATACATATGGCATATATATAGCCTTCTAAGATAGGTTTACGTCTTCTGCAGATGGTTCAGACTAGAGCCTTACCTGCAGCAAGACGAGGTAGAGGTAGACCCCCTCTAGGTAGAGGACGGGTTAGGACTCTTGCGGTTGGTTTACAGGCAGCATGAGAGGTCCATGAGGAGGTTGCTGAGAGTGCTGTTCCTGAGGCTGGGAACGGTGCAGCTGAGGGTCAGGGGCCACAGAGAGCCCAGTCTGGAGAGTCTGACCGTGTCTCCATGGAAGGACCAGCCTTCCGCGAGTACATACGACGTGTTGAGGAGGCTGCCAGGGCAGGTAGGCCTGCTCCTAATCTGCCAGCACAGGAGGGATCATCTGAGAGATCCCATGCAGTTACACAGGTGCTAGCTGCACCGGCACCTGCCGTTGAGATTGCTCGGGCTACAGAGGAGCATAGAGGGCCTCGACCAGACACTTGGTTGAAGGCTTTTCATTAGATGGGAGTACCCCCTTTCACTGGGAAAGTGGGGCTAGAGGTGGAGCTTTGGATAGGACATGTAGACTCAGCTTTGGAGTCTATTAGATGTCCAGCTGACAGGCAGATTGAGTTGGTGCAGACCTTGTTCAGAGATTTGGCACAACACTGGTGGAGGTCTGCACGAGTACAGGTTACTAGTTATGAGCATATGAAGACTCTGATCCGAGAGCGTTTCTGCCCTGCCTCGTTGAGGAGGGAGAAACTGCGAGACTTTGTTGAGGCTGGGTTCGAGGATGTACCGGTCTCAGAGGCTATTTGGAGATTTCAGGAGGAGCTGGAATTGCTGGGTCCAGCTGCACCTGCTGCAGATCAACACGTGTATTTGTTTTCTCGACGTCTGAGGGATACCACCCGTACCTATATGGCGGGTTTTCATTGTGAGACCTTGGTCGATTATCAGGACCGGGCTTCTGACTACGAGAGGGAGAGAGATAGCCAAAGGAGAGCTTCTCAGATCGGAGGGTCTGAGAAGAGACAGAGGACTGGTCAGACCAGTGGTACTGGTGGAGCTGCTGGTTCAGGGCGAGGCCAGAGTCGCCAGAGTCGTCCTCCATCTGCACCGGGTGCAGATAAGGGAGTGCAGTTCTTCAACTGCAGCCGGTGACCTGTTTCACTTGTGGCCTGAGAAGAGACAGAGGACTGGGCATGAGTCAGCCAGCCGGTGACCTGTTTCACTAGACCTGGTCATAGAGCTACCTTTTGTAGACGAGGGAGAGCTTCATCACAGCAGGATTTTTCTCCTGCTAGTGCAGCAGGAGGTGGACAGAGACCACCTCAGCAGCAGCAGCAAAGTCAGGGACAGCAAAGGGTCCCAGATCGCCCTACGACTCAGGGATATGCTCTTGTGCCGAGTAGAGGCAGAGGCCGTGGTGGGGGCACCACTGATACCAGAGGCCACAGGGTCGTGTTTTTGAGCTGAGGAGTGCAGAGGAGCCAGCTGCACCTACTGCTACAAGTACCATTCTGATTCATGGTTCACCTGTTAGAGTTTTATTTGATATTGGTGCTACGCATTCTTTTATTTCTGATGCTTGTGTAGAGCGTCTGGGTTTAGATACAGTTGAGGGGATGCCCTTTATTATAGGGTTACCCGATGGTGGTAGGGTCAGAGGTACCCGTGAGATTCACGGTTGTCCCATTTCTGTAGGGACTCGTGTGTTACTAGTTGACTTCTTTGTCATGCCGTTAGAGCATGAGGAAGTTATACTAGGTATGGATTTGATGGCTAGACATTTTGCAGTCTTAGATGTAGGTAGGAGGACTGTTACCCTCTCTACCGAGTTAGGCCAGATAGAGGTTTCGAGGTTGGGACCTTGGAAAGGTAGGCACAGTTATCAGTGCTGTACGGGCAGCTAGACTGATTGCACAGGGTTGTGAGGCCTTCTGCCATGAAGGAGGGGAAGAGTCCAGCATTAGAGGATATCCAATTGTCTGTGAGTTCACTGATGTGTTTGCTAAGCCGTCCAGTTTGCCGCCTCAGAGGAGTGTGGATTTCAGTATCGAGTTAGAGCCTGGTACGAGACCCATCTCGAAGGCACCATAGCGGATGGCGTCTGTCGAGATGTTAGAGCTGAAGAAGCAACTCGAGGAGTTGGCTGAGAAGGGCTTCATTCGCCCTAGCGTGTCCCCATGGGGAGCACCTGTCCTCTTCGTACGGAAAAAGGACGGATCGCTGAGACTGTGTATTGATTACAAAGAGTTGAACAAGGTGACCATCAAGAACAAGTATCCACTGTCGCGCATTGATGATTTGTTAGATCAGCTACAGGGAGCGATTGTGTTCTCCAAGATTGACCTGCGTTCAGGGTATCACCAGCTAAGGGTGAGGGAGCAGGATGTGCACAGGACAACATTCAGGACCAGATATGGACACTACGAGTTTGTAGTGATGCCATTTGGACTTACGAATGCTCCAACAGCCTTTATGGAGTTGATGAACAGTATCTTCATAGACTTTCTGGATCAGTTTGTAGTGGTTTTCATTGATGACATTCTGGTATACTCTCGCAGTGGAGAGGAGCATGCAGGACATCTGAGGACTGTATTGCAGGTTTTCCGGGATAGAGAACTTTATGCAAAGTTCTCTAAGTGCGAGTTCTGGATGCCAGAGGTAGCATTCCTGGGTCACATTGTATCCGCCGAGGGGATCAAGGTTGATCCGGCGAAGATAGAGGTAGTAGTTGCATGGCCTACACCGACGAACGTCAAGGAAGTACGTAGCTTCCTTGGCCTAGCCGGTTATTACAGACGCTTTGTGGAGGGATTTTCGGTGATTGCCCGTCCACTGACGAGTTTGCTGAGGAAGACTACCAGGTTTGTGTGGTTTGATCAGTGTATGCAGAGTTTTGAGGAGCTGAAGAGACGTCTGACTTCTGCTCCTGTTTTGGCACAGCCAGAGGGTACAGAGGATTTTGTAGTATACAATGATGCATCCAAGCTAGGCTTGGGATGCGTGTTGATGCATG
>NCTC01004296.1:0-11777 GCA_002319775.1 Fagopyrum tataricum
AAGCATAAGATGATAATTGGGAAGGAAAAAAAAAAGGCAAATATAAGGCAAATATAAAAAGACCAAATATGACTTTGGAATTCATCAAGAGACAATATCGTGTTGCCTTTTTCCAAAGGCTCACATAAATTCACTTTAATGTACGTATATACAATAATACAAATACACTATTTTAGACAACCGTACAAAATTTGTGTGTATGGGTGTGGGATAGTTAATATAGATTAAGAATATTTACGAGCTTATAATGGTTTTGTTTGGTAGCGTAAGGTTATGTTAATAACGATGAAGAAAATTATTTAGATGAATAAATATGAAGATGAAATCGTTTAAACGAGTCTGAAAATCAGTGAAATGAATGTTTTGGTAAAATGAAATCGAAGGTTGTGTATAAAGATTTTTTTTTTCTTGTAATTAATGAGTCATAAATGTTTATATTATATTATTTAATGCTTAAAGATGATTTCAAAATATGTTTTACTCTAAAATTGTATTTTATTTTTTATTATGTAGATATTTTAAACTAGTTTGTACATGCTTGTTTCATAGAATTTAGCTCTTAGAGTTTTTGTAACTTAAGTTTTCTAGTGATTTATTTTTATCCAAACAAGTTCAAAATTGAATGGCCGATAGAGTGGTAATTACTGAGTGAGATTTGGCAATGGCCTAACTTGGTGAAGGCGTAGCTTTTCGTTTACATATTTGGGTATAATTGTAGGATTTCATAATGTACAAGGGTTTTGTCTAGTTTTTGAAAAATATTGATCGGTCCTTTCCTTTTACTATGTAAAATTGTATTAGTGTCTACAAGGTTACAAAAAGATTTGAACTTTATAAGTCTGTCGAATTTGAATGAGTTAGGTGGTGTCCCCACCTTGCGTTTCTATTGTTTTGTTGCGTCTCATTGAAAGTCTCCGATCAAAAGGCATGTAAATGTGGAAGAAAGAGTGTAGGAAATAATCTCTTGCCAAAGGAGTATTTTTTGTCTCTTTGTTGAGGATGTGTATAGCTGAAAATAATGTGTATTATATTGTTAGTTTTCATACATATGTATAGCTGAAAATAATGTGCATTATTTTTCAGTTGCATATAGTGGAGATTAAGTGATATTATGGTTGAATCGGTTGGTTTTGTAATTCGATTGTCTACTTGTACTTCAATTGAAATACAAGCATTTGAGTCATATTGAGCTCTATTAGGAGAAAACTTGGAGGAATACCTACCGTGTGATAGAGAAGGTTCTCATGAATATCAGAATAATTGAGAACTAAGAGCTAAGAAGCCATATCAATAATTTAATCAAGGCCACAAAAATCTCGATTTTCGACCATCTTCCTTCTATTTTGGACATTTAACTGAAACGTTGTGGAGATTCGAAATACTTCCACCAGATCAATATGAAAGCCGATTTTACTAAAGTGTTGTAAAGTTATCTTTAGGCAGGGCCGACTCATTGTTTTTGGAGGTCAGCGCATGCAAGTCTATAATTTAAAAAATATAGTGAAAGTGGGAAAAAAATTTAGTTTGGGGCTATTATTACATTGGTGATAATTATTTTTTTTTCCCTAAATGTGGCCCCCAAAAATCTGAGGCCCTGTTCTAACAAACGGGTTGAACATGCTCCGAGTCGGACCTGTCTTTAGGATCGACCCAACGGGTTCAATTATGGACCAACGGATTTGATTTTATCTTATCTTTCATTCCCTTTTATCCTATTTGATTGGAGATATATTTAGCTCGTTCATTTTAACATTTTTTCTAAATCTTTTTCCTAGTATGATTTGGATTAATCTCTTCTATATAAATAAGCCCTTTTAGGTCAAGGTTTAACATTCACTTCAATGTGGGTTTGGCTGCAAGATTCCTGATCGGCTCGGTTGGAACTGTCGATCGTTGTTGGTTTACATATTGATAGAGAAGTTTGTTTTGTAAATGTATTTTTACACTTCATACTTTGGAGTTGGGATAACCAGCTTGCATGATTAATCTATTATTATTGTTATTTAATTTTGTCAATTTGATTATTCATATGTTATCATCGTTCTTACAATTATATAAACAAGATGAGAGATATTTGTTCAAACGATTCGTAGGTTTTAAGTGTGTTAAAGTTAATGTTTCTAATATACGAGAGATGTGTGTAATAGACCTCAACTCTCTACAAATATATTAGAGTTGTGTTAGGGATGTTTTAGATAACAATGATTAATATGATGATATATTTGATTTATTAATAATACAAGATTCATGATATTTATATTTGTGGTAATCCTCAACTCTAGAATATCTTATCTATATTCTCTCTATTGCCCTATAAATTATTCCCTTTTTAAAATAAATTTTTTATATACGTTTATTCTCTAAAACTCTAAACCTCCCGTTTTCTTCCCTAATTATTTCTCTTCTCTCTCGCTGTATTTGCACAATCATTACGATCATTCTCTTTGTGTTCGATCATAACTATACTACAATATAATCTTCTATTTATTTTGTTATATATGAGATACACGTTTTATGCATAACAATGATATAAAAATAATTTAAAGTAGAAATCACAAATTTACTGATAGATTATCCCAAGTTTAATGGAATTATTGTTTTCAACTATTAGAGAGGCATTGGCGATTTGGCAATGGCAGGGAAGTAGGTAACCACGATGAATAAGGTAGCTACAGCCTACACTGGTCCCTTCCTCACTCCTCTCTTTCACACTAATGTTTTACTCGTGCAAATTCACCCATCTTCCACTTCTTCCTTTTATCAGTGATGGGGTTTTTTTTTTTTTGGAAAATTTTGGGTTTTTTAAGATAATTTTAAAACATTACGGACACTTATACTAATTTTAATTTATTTTTATTTTTATTTTGATATGTATCGGGTCTTCGTGATTTTTAACCCTGATTAACATTCTCACCCTACTGGATTAATTAAAAGTGAGTATTTTGTTATTATTTTTTTAAAGTTATATTTGATTTATAATTGCTAAAAATTATTGTTATTCAAATTAGTGTTACTCAAAAGTAATACCCAATATTAATTACCAAAACTGGAATACTTCAATTATAATATAAAATGTAATACTTTGGGTTCGATTTACACAATTATAATATAAAACTTAATACTTTCAATATTTTTGTGAATAAAAGAAAAAAATAAAAATAAAAGAAAAAACTCGTTGAGATGGGAAGTTACGGGACGAAAATGTTGTAAGTGTTAACAAAAATTACTTCACACCTCCTTCAAAAATTAATTATTTTTTTTATACTCAATAGTACCTATACAAATGCCCTTATACTCTTCTGCTCGTATAAAAATAATAATAAAATTGAAAAGCTTTCCAGTTACGGTTAAGATCTTCTATATCACCCACTTCATGTATTCTTGTATCTCTATTCCAATCAATACTATTACTTTTTTACTTCTTTATTTAACTTCGACCAATCATATAAGAAAAATACAAAAGATACAAATATAAATAATATAGAAGATCTTCGCTGATTATCACTTCCCATTCTGCTATCTACCGCAAGCAGACAACACCTTTCAAATTCAACATCCTTTTTTCTTTTCTTTTTTAATCTAAATTTCAACGAAATGGCCCCTCGATCTGAATCCTACCTTTATATGTATCACTTTCCTTGATAATAAAAACATATTTATTAAATTTGTTGAAATTGAATGCACCAGGAAGTTAAATACGTAATGTATAATCTGAGATTATCAGCTTTAAATAGCCTACAAGCATTCATCATAACTATTTCTATAATATTATTAAAACCGAAACACTTAAATTTCACAACTTTATGAATATTATATTCGGGTAAATTACGTCATTGATCCCTATATTTTGAAACGTTTTTCTTACTAGTCCCTAAAGTTTAAACTTCGCTTACTAAGTCCCTAAACTTTGAAACTTTTTTTTATTGGTCCCTAAAGTTTAAACTTCGCTTACTTAGTCCTTAAACTTTGAAACATTTTTCTTACTAGTCCTTAAAGTTTAAACTTCTCTTACTAAATCTCTAAACTAATGAATGTTTTGAGTTTATGGCCCTTCCGTTACCCCAAATTGACATGGAAAATGACATGTTAAAAACCATTTACTAATTTGGAATTATTTATATTTTTTTTATAAAATAAAAAACAGATTTATATTGATAAACATCAAGGTTTAAGAGGATAAAAAATAAAGCATGGTTTAAGGTAATAATCTACTGCGATTGAATGTTTGATGTGAATCGTGAAATTTATTGTTATTTGATGTTAATCGTTATAAACTTATAAAAATTTATAACGTGTAACTTCAAATAGCATTAGTCTACTAGATAAAAAAAAACTAAATAAAAGCTTAACATCATCAAATAGCAATAGGTTTATATCTTAAACCCTAATCTGTAACAATATATTTATATATACAATAAAGTTGCATATGGATTGGTGATGTGAAACGCTAAGAATCCAGAATTTAAGCCAAATAGTCATTATTACTAAAATGTCACTCCTCTTAAAATGTTTGTTTTACGCCTATTTTTATTTTTACTAGCAAATAACAATATCAACAAAAGCCATCAAATTTTGTGATTTTCAGTCTTAATTAAGGGTATAAATACTCACTAACAATTTTCATTTTTATCCAATATTTTTTTTATATTTGAATTTTAAATTTTCGATGTTTATAAGTCATATATATCATATTTGGTGATTTTCAATTTTAAAATTTTCACTTTAAAATTTTATTTATTTTTAAGGGTATAAATATTCACTAACAATTTTAATTTTTTAATTTTTAGTTGTTATTTTGCAATTTACATGCTTTAAGTTTATAATGATTTAAAATTATTTAAAATATTTTGATATTAAATATATTTATTGATGGGACGGGATTGCTATTTTTATGAAATTCCGTCGAGATTGAGACGAGATCTGGACCGGTATACGATCGGGATTTGCGAGATTTATTTTCACCCTTTTTATGTGTATTTAAAGTACTCATGCACATCACGAGTCCTAAACTAATTAACATCAAACATTCAATCACAATATATTATTAACTTAAACCTTCTTTTTATCCTCTTAAACCTTGATGTTGATCAATATAAATGTTGTTTTATCAATATATATATATATATATATATATATATATATATATATATATATATATATATATATAATGTCAAATCATTAAATGATTTTCACATGTTATATGTCACGTCAATTTAGAGTAACGGAAGGGTCATGAGCGCAAAAATATTCATTAGTTTAGGGACTTAGTAAGAGAAGTTTAAACTTAAAGGACTAGTAAGAAAGACGTTTCAGAGTTTAAGGACTTAATAAGCGAAGTTTAAACTTTAAGGACTAGTAAGTAAAACGTTTTAAAGTTTAGGGACTTAGTAAGCGAAGTTTAAACTTTAAGGACCAGTAAGAAAAATGTTTCAAAGTTTAAGAACTAATGACGTAATTTACCCATTACACTTGTGGCATATTACTCAACCATTTTACATATTTTCCCTATATTTAGCATTTTGTTGTTGTTGTTAATTTCATGTTAAACTACTGAACAACTAAAAAAGAAATTCACTTTTCTCTTACACCTCAAGGAAATATAATGAATCTTCGAGAAAATGTGAGCATGAACCAGAACTTGCAAGACTTTGGTGGTATTTTAGGGATTTCACTTTATTTATTGTATTAATAAGTAAATAAAAAAAAAAAGGATAAAAGGAGGGACAAAGATTTATGAGTCAATCGTTCTCTTTGTTGATGCCTTGAAGAATGAAATGACGAATGGATGAGTTTGCGTAAAATAAAAAATGAAAATTGAAGTGGGGCCCACGAGACCCGACCAATCCCTCTCTTTGTGGATTTAGGTTCCCCAAATTTTAGGTACTACTTGGGACCATCCAATTGGCCTTCGCCGCCTCTTCCTCCTACTCAAGAGCCATCAAATATTTTTAATTATAATTGGTGGAAATTATGTACATGAAAGACATTTAATCCAAACAAGTAAAAAGGGTTGGCAGGTTTTTAAATATGTGAAGAACATGAACCGATCTACATCTTACTAGGACCACTAAGATAGTGGAGTATCAAAATATGTCGCACATTTAATACACACTAAAATTCTCTTATGTTTCCTTTTACTTTATGACTCAAATAAATATATTGTGATTTGTGAGAGTGAATCATAATATTATATGAGAAATTCAAATATTCGTCAATGGACTTGATTCCATTACCACATTGAAGGCAACAATGCATAACAAAAGAAAAACGTATAATTTTTATTGATTTGAAAGAGTTGATCAGAAATAATCATTACGATTTACATGTTTACGGTTGAGATCTTTACAATTTTATGGAACCGTCCACTGGTTCAAGACCATATGGAAAATATTTGTCGGACCGAATTTGGATTCAGATTGAATATTCAAGTTCGGACCAGACTAGTCAAGACCAGTTAGATCAAATTTTGTATACCTATTTCTACGTATTTTGAGCCTTAAAGTTAGACCTTATATTCAGTTTAAAACTGATCTGATAATACATTTCTGGTTCATGTCCAATCATAACTTGAATAACATCGGTTTAATTTTAGGGTATGTTATTAACGTGATGTTAAATTTATTTATTACCGAAGAATTTCGTATGGCGATGATACCCAATTTGAAAGCCGTTCGATGACACCAATGTCCATTTATTTTATTTTTTTAATAATTAGGCATTGGTACCACCGGCCTCACCTAATTTTTTTAGAAATAAAATCTTGCATGATAGTTTTAATTGAAGTTTTTTTTTTTAATAAAATGGACGTTGACGTCCAAACTCCTAATTTTTTTTAGAAAAAATGGACACCGACGCCTGATGCCCGAACTCAGTAAACGACGTCAAAATGCAAAGTTTTTAGTCTTTTAGTAATTTAATGTTGTGTATGTACCTTTTCGTAATTTTAAGTTTTTAACTCACCCATCCCTCATTTAGTTGGGGAAAAAAAACGAATTCATTAATATTTTTATGTTATTCATAATTTAGTATTTTTTTAATATTAAAAACAAAATAAGAGAAATTTTGTTTACGTCAATAATGGAATATTATCCATCTTTAATTGATTTAATAAATAAATAATGACATATAAATAAACTGTATTTTCTTTTCAAAATGCAACGAAACGGCCCCTCGATCTAAATCCTACCTTTTATATGTATCACTTTCCTTCATAAAAAGAACGTAATTATTAGTGTAAAATCTGAGGTGAGGAGGATTATGATCAATTGAGATCTCCTGTAACATCTCATACAAGTGATATATGTATCTTTGTGCTGCGATTGGTTGAAGTTAAATAATTAAGAATTAAAGTTTTATTGTTTTACGAGAAAAATAATAAACTATATAAATTCTACCAATCCGCGAAAAAGATACAGGATACACTACCAGCAATGATCATGATAGATTATCAGCTTAAAATTTAAGCTAAGATATAACCCACTCATAAACCGACACGTGGTAGCTAGTCGATGTGAACGTACGTAAATTGGTACGATGACTGATGTACTTGTCATCCTAGTAATCTTCAACTATCATTTACTTCCCAAGAGGAAGGAAACCAAATTCTAACTCGCGGTCGTCAATTTTGTTAAATAAAAATTTTTAAATATATTTTATCTTTAGTTAAAAATTAAAAATTCTTAATTTAATAAAAAAAATTTATTAAGCCTTGTAATTTTATAATTTTGTTTATTTATTTATAATAAAAATTTACAAATCAAGATTCTTATTTTGTATACTTAGGATAGTATTAGACAATAGTACTTATATAATTTTAGAAAAAAGGTGTTTTTATCAGAGTATACGATGTAGAAGACATCTAGTTTATGAAAATTTAAATCATTTATATCGCTAATAATTGTTAATTACAATAAGTGTGTTTGTTTGCAAATAAGTATAAATTATTGTATAAAAATTATTGAATATTAAGTTGTAATTTAAAAATATTTTAATTTATATCAATTATAAAAAAATTAGTTAAATGTTCACATTATACTAACTTTAATTGAATATATATGGTATCCTTAATGAAAAAGAATTCAAGACATTTCAACTTCTCATTCACTTTAAATTAATTGTAACCATGCTTCTTTTCAATAATTTCATTTCTTAACTTAAATAGTACGAATGTTCTTTCAATATATAATAATCCCAAAATGACTTGAATTTGAAGATCATAGAGTTAATATTCCATTAGTTTTTATTCTCGTTGGTGTTATCTTTAAGGATTGAATATAAGTATTTTTTAAAGTCATCAAACGGGTAGTTTGCGGTGAAATGGAGCAAATTTTGGGGAGCATGAAACTTGTCTCCGTGTAGAGGAATGAAAATGCTAGGCATAAATCATGGTAAGAGTGACAAAAAGGATTATTTGAGAGTAGGAGCATTTGACACAAAAGGCTAAAGCTTTGCTGCTACAAAGGCATGCAAAAATAGCAACTTAACTAGACTCGATCTAGCCATATGCAAGTGGACGAGACATTGTAAACGTGACTCGTACGAGTGCACACACATGACGAGTGGAGCCTCGTACCCTATACAATGACAAGAAGATCCAAATTTGCAAAATTAGAGTTCTCTCACCAAGGAGAGAGTGGAACTTAGTATTTTTCATTACTAGCACGTATTAGGGGTGTTAGTCTCACTTGCATTTAAAAAGGTGTCCACGAACATGCCTTCAAGAAATAGGTGAAAACCCGTAAACATAATGGCGTGAACATAAATGACTATTTTAAAAATCTTTAGATAATATTGAATTAAAAATGGTTAAAAAACTTGAGAAAACTCTCATAATTTCCGGATCCTATGCTCTTTGTCCAATTCTTTCTTCCTTTTTAGAATTTGTTTTAGTCGCCATTCCTCCACCTCTCTTTTGAACTTTGCCTCCGATATACACGCTTGATCACTCCTATGACCTTCGACTCTAGCCCCTTCCTTCTTGTAAACTATGACTCCATCTCTATCTCTTGAACTTCGGAGGCCCCCCTCCTAAGTTTTTTAATCGATTTTGTTATTTTTTCCTCATAGGATCTTATTCTTTATTAAATAGGACAATTCTATGAGAGTATGTCAACTTCGGAATTAACTAGAGATGTTGAGGACAACTTTATTCAATTTTATTTAATTTAATGACTTTGTACTTTTGTGTTTTATATACTTTGGAAATTATGTAAACAATTTAAGATATATATAATTTCGACCATGGTAGAATTCTAGGACGAATTGAATAGTTTATTTAGTTTTAGCTCGTAAGTGTGCACTTTTTTACATTAAAAAAAAGTGTATTTCACCTGAAAAAACCCTGATCGTGTTACAAAAGTCGCATGTGGGGATGTTAATGGATCGAGTGATGGTGAATGTATTGCTTTCATCACACCATTAACCTTATCAGGTGCATACACCCCATCGCCGTTGGGTGGCCGAGTGGATCGAGTTCAACATATTTGAAAACACATCACATGTGACACAACATATTTAAAAACAAATATTATTAAAAAAAAATAGATCTAAACATTATATATAATGTGTAATTACAGCATAAATAATAATAAAACTTTCATCCTTGTGATTTTAGGATAAATATATGTAAAAATTTCGATATTTCGTGTGTATCGGGCCGATCGTTAGGTAAAGGACCTCACCCATCACCCGAGTTTTTTCAGGTTTCGCCCGTTTTTTGGGTCGGATGATTCAAATACTCATTGGGTGCGGGTGAAATTGTCATTCTCACCGTAGGTGGGAATATGGGTCAGGTGAAGATTTTATGGGACATGCCGGGTGATGCAAATGGTTCATCTATGCAACCCATTGTTATCCTAACTACCTCACAAGGGCCTCGAAATTCGTATCACCCATCCAAAGAACGAGTCGAAGACATGTGAAAAACGCTTAAAAATGAGCCAATTTAAGGAGGAACTTTTTCTTTTTACAAATATTTATGAAGCCCACAATTTGTGAAGCAGTTGATCGTTGTGATCATCTTGAGCATCACAAGAAGTGGTTGATCCAAGATTGAGTCGAGGGCAATACTGAATTGTTACTTGTTAGTTATTTGAGGAGGCAAGGGTGTTTGGGCATCATTGTGAGGCAAATCTACATTTGGATCGCGTGTAACCATTTTCATCTCTAATCTATTTCTTAGACCATAATCGAAGCATAAAACCATTATCTATGGTAAATGTCTAGTAGTCTTTCACCATTTGTATAAAAGATAAGTATATGTGTTCAATCTATAAGAACAGTTTCATCGCATATTTTTATATCGTAATGCTATGATTTGATTTCCGGTGTACGAGTGATAAAGATCTTACGGATGTGCCCTACATATCTATGACTAGTTCCGTGATCAAATCGCTCACATCCATCCAAAATAGTTGTAAAACATTTTCATCTAACGAACACCAAAATGATTTAAGTAACGAGTGAAGGTAATTAAATTAGCATCCATTGTCAACTCAAATATGTAAAATTGTGAATCATATCCTGCATTTATGTTTTATTAACTGCAACTCTTACAACTCCACAATCCACATAACAATAATACTCGACAAATCAACTGAAAAATCCCAACTACCAATTTTCATTCGTCGGCAAAACTTTCATTTTTCTCACTCCAAGAGGAGAGAGAAATCCTGTGCCGGCGAACTCACAAAATTCTCATCGGATCCCACCGACCCGACACATTCACCCGAAAACTCAGATTATATCTATGGCTAATCGCACTATTGGCCGCCCACAAAACAGAGCACCATCATAGAATAATGACAAATAAAAAACAAAAATCTCAGACAAACAAGCAGCTTCGGCTCCGGCACTCCAAGGTGGTCGCCGGAGAACACGCCCTCAAAATTGATTGTCGTCCCTGATTCCTCGGAGTTCAACGACGGGCGTGGCGGGGCGCGGAGGCTTCTTATCGGGTGAGAATAAGGTTGTCGGGCTTTTGACGGTTAACCGCAGACTGAGGTGAGTTAAGGTCAGATTCCGGCACGGTGCCGTTGAGGAGCTCGGAGACCGGCCGGAGAGTACCTCCTAGGAGGACGGTGTCAACCGCAGACTGACAGATTTGCCAGTTCCCCATCCAAGAAGTCCGACGGCGCCGCTAACTGGATTGACCGTCCGGCCACAGGCTTCATACAACAGCGACTGGAAAAGAGCTGTTAATAACCCAATTAATCTGAATTAGAAGATGTAATTAAATTAACAAAATAACAACAGTAGATGTGAGCTAAATATATTGAATTACCAGGGCGTTGTGAGTCAGGGACGTTGGAGATGAAGGACATAAGACCAGCACGTCCGAAGAACTTAGCGACGAAAGACGGTGGCGTGTCCCTGAGCTTCGGGGCTGATCCCACTGAAGACAGGGACGGAGAACACAGGAGTCACTGCAACCCTTTCGGAGAACTCGGCATCCATTGCAACTCATCTTGAACTCATAAAAATCAAAGAGGGATAGAAAGGGAGGAGGACGGAGGATTTATAGAGTACAAAATGCGGCAATTGGGGTTGGAACAAGTTAAGTTAACTCAACCATGGTTAAAGAAGGAAGGTAGAGTTTGTTTAGTGCTTGTTGCGTCATCTTACATTTGTTTAATATTGGGGAGAAGAAAATAGAATAGAATAGGAAATAAGAATATTGTAGGGAATATAAATATTTTGAAATAATATTTGGAGAGTAAAAGGAGTGGATAGAGGAGGAAGGGGTCAGATTCCAATGCGGCAGCGAGTTTCGCGCGATG
>NCTC01004297.1:0-11777 GCA_002319775.1 Fagopyrum tataricum
GCAGGCACGAGGTGCCGAGAGCCGGGATTTATTCCTAAAATCCCGAGCCGACTCGTCGTTATTTTCATTTTTCCGCGTTCCGACCCTTCGTTCCGGGTCGAAGTGACAAGGGGTCAATTCCGACCCCTCGTTCCGGGGTGAGGTGACAAAAGGTCAGCTGACCCTTGGTCCCCTCCCCACTTTTCAGCCTTGTCCCTCTCTCTTTCTCTCTCCTCTTCTTCTCTCTCACGTTTCTTTCCTTCACTCTTCCTCTCTTTTCTTCTCTTGGCTCTCTCTTTTCTTCTTCCATTTTGATTGAAGCTTGGTCTGTGGACTGCAGTGGAGAGGTTCCAGATTTGGTTTGGTAAACTCTTCCTCTCCCTCCCCTCTCTTCTTTAGCTGATCATCCTTTTCTTCTTCCCTCCTTCATCCATGCCCATGGATGAAGATCTTGAGAAGTTTTTGCTCAAATCCTTGCATGCATGTGTTCTTAGCTCGATTAGGTCGTGGAGAGGAGTCTAAGACCATTGGTTGGTGTTTGGAGAAGACCCAACAAGGATAGGAGGACATTCGAGCCAAAGATCTACGATCGAAAGACGAAGAAGACGAGCTTCTCTGCAGCGAAGCCGCGGGGGTGGCTCAGCACAACCGCAGAGGGGCCCAGCACGGCCGCAGGGGCGGCCAGCACGGCCACAGGGGCGGCCAGCACGGCCGCAAGGGCGGCTCGGCACACCGCAGGGGCGGCTCCGGGCTCCAGGACGCCGGACCGCCACAGGTGCGGCTGACCACAGCCGTAGGGGCGGCTCCTGCCGCCGCAGGGGCGGTGCCTGCTCCGCCAGAAGGCCGCAGGGGCGGCGTCTGCTCCACCGGAGCGCCAACTTGACTCCGCGGCTGCGTTTCTTCGACAGTAGGTTCCTCTCCTCCCTTTCCCGTCGTTCATTCCTTAGCTTTGTAGTTGTATCATGTTAGTAGCATGCTTAGGATGACCTAGAGTAGCTTGAGAATGCCACTTAGTGGTTGTGAACCTAGGAGCCCTTAAGGCTCGATATAGTTTTTGGATATGAGCATGTGAGCATGATGGACCTTCTAGGCTAGCTTGTTCCTCCTTGGTTGAGGATTAATATCTTGTGAGATTATAAACTGTTGTGTGCTGCTTTCATGTGTGGAGAGTGTGGTGAGTACTTGGGACCTATGATGCATTCCTAGCTTGAGGGTTAGGTGATCTTGCTTAGATCACTAGATTGAAGTCTAAGACTTCTTGAGAGTGAGTATGTATTGAAATGCATATCTCTTGTGAGCAGGTTGTGGGCTTCCTCCTTAAGGAAGCAAGAGTGTGGTGACTTGAGTTTGGTGACGAGGTAAGTCTCCGGACTTACTTAGCTCGTATTTTACGTATTAGAATTGATGTGTGTTTGGTGGTGTGTGTTTATGTTATAACAACTAAACCGGTAATTAGGACCACTGACCTTATATATTTTGGCCCAAGTGTGTGATAACGGACGGTGATATCATCTGCCTAGCCCTGCGGGAAGTCTAGGAGGTTCTCGGCGACTAGCCCGGCGGGTTAGATGGTCGGGTGCATCCGTACCATTCTTTGCCGGTAAGTAGGGACCGAGGCGAGACCACGGTGGTCCCGTGTCACAAACCGAAGTTGAATTAGAACGGGATATGACTTAATGATAAAAAGATAATAAACCGGACTTGTGTACTTTATGTTATGTGATATGTATGTGTTTGTGCCTTTGCCTCTTTTCTAATGCTTCGAATATGAGCTAACGGTTTTAAACCGTAGTTGTAGATGACTTGCAAGTTAGGGACGCCGCCGAGTGAGGTGGAGGAGTGGACAACCGGGGTCTCCGTACATTATAGGACGGAAACGTTTTTGGGTTGCGTTTCGTTGTAGGGTTATGTGTTCGTATCTTCGGTTGTGGATGTTGTTGCACGATTTAGACTTTCGGATCGGAGTTATGTTGTTTTGAGGACTCGGCTGAGTTTCCACATTGTAGTCTTTACATTTTGGTTTTCGCATACATTAAAAAACGTTTTGAGTTTTCGTCTTTATTTGTGCCTTGTTGGAATGGTCCGGTGAAATTGTTGTCAAGCTAAGGGTCGGGACCCATTGTGAGGTCTCGCCCGTAGCATCCCGAGTCCCGCAGATTTGGGGTGTTACAGTAAGTAGGGACCGAGGCGAGACCACGGTGGTTCTCGTGTCACAAACCTAAGTTGAATTAGAACGGGATACGACTTAATAATAAAAAGATAATAAACCGGACTTGTGTGTTTTGGAGTATGTACGTGTTATTTGATGTATATGTGTATGTGCCTTTACCTCTTTTTTAATGCTTCGAATATTAGCTAACGGTTTTAAACCGTTTGTGTAGATGACTTGTAGGTTAAGGATTGGACGCCGCCGAGTGAGGTGGAGGAGTGGACAACCGGGGTCTCCGTACATTATAGGACGGGGACATTTTTGGGATATGTGTTTTTATGTTGGATTATGTTGTATGGTTTAGATTTCCTTATCGGAGTTATGTCGTTTTGAGGACTCGGCTGAGTTTTCACCTTGTATTTTACTTTTCAGTCTCTCGCATACATTATAAATGATTTTTAGTTTTGCCTTTATTTGTGCCTTGTTGGAAAGGTCTAGTGAAATTGTTGTCAAGCTAAGGGTCGGGACCCATTGTGAGGTCTCGCCCGTAGCATCCCTAGTCCCGCGGATTTGGGGTGTTACAGCTTGTGTGTTGGATTGGGGACAAGTGTGGACGGATCATCTCCCACTAGTTGAGTTCTCATACAACAACAGCTGGCATGCATCTATTGGGATGGCGCCATATGAGGCACTGTATGGACAGAGATGTCGTACCCCGTTATGCTGGGATGAGCAGAGCAGTGTTAGTGGTTTGACACCTGATCAGATTCAGGATGATGTGGCTCGAGTAGCACTGATTAGAGAGAGGTTTCTGACTGCACAGAGCCGTCAGAAGTCTTATGCTGATAGGAGGCGTAGACCTCTAGAAGTCTTATTTTTGTAATTTAGTGAATATTAGGTATAATACTTTGTTAGAGATAATAAGTTCTCATATCCCAAAATTGAGACATTCCGAGCCTAGTAGACAAGGTCGTTGCGCTACTTCTCCTATTGCCAAATTAGTTTTGGATGTAGCCCCATCGGGTTTATATGTTAGGTTTGGAACTAACATGCATGTGCGCTCTGATGCACACGATCGTTGCTCTACAATCCGTCGGTATCAAACTCTGACATGGTATTTGAGTTGCTAGCCTCAATACGGCTCGCAATCCTAATATGTGGACAAGTGTAACTATGTCTACACCCTAGTTTCACTTACCGGGGCGTGTTGGAGATAATAAGTTTCCACGTCGAAAGATTGCGATATTCCGAACCTAGTATATAAGGGCGGTTGCCACTCCCCTTATTGTCAATTGGTTTTAAGTTGGTAACTCATCAGGTTTTTGTGTTGGGCTTGGGCTTAACGCGCATGTGCGCTTGAATGCACATGACCCTGTTCTAGGATCCATTTGTATCATGACTATAACATAATTATATTCTTAATTTTTTACAAATTATTAAGATTTCAAAGGATCTTTACCGAATTTTATTTAACGTTTTATAAGTTGTTTTATAGAAAAAGGCAAACATAAAGTTAGCAAAATCCTATTATGAG
The DNA here is from genome assembly GCA_002319775.1 of Fagopyrum tataricum. Taxonomy (NCBI): domain Eukaryota; kingdom Viridiplantae; phylum Streptophyta; class Magnoliopsida; order Caryophyllales; family Polygonaceae; genus Fagopyrum; species Fagopyrum tataricum. The sequence continues at coordinate 3,663 of NCTC01004297.1, forward strand.
ATCTTTGTTGAAAAACTCTCTAAATATAGGCTCGTAGTTTGTTTTAAACCTTGCTCAAATAATACTTACCTTTTATCAAAAAGATATTAAGATTTAGAAAGATCTTTATCGGGATTTTTTTACAAACTTAGATTTGTTAAGATCTCTTCAGTTTGTTAAATAAATTTAAAGAATATTTCTGTAACAAAAAACCAAATTTAAAGTGAGAAAAATCATATGATGCGAGTTTTGTTGAAATACTCTATAAATATAAGCTTATACTTTGTTCCAAAACATTCACAAATAATGTCGATACTTTTCTTTTCTTGTTCAGTTAGTTGTAGTCATTGTTTTTGCGGTCACTTTTGATTTCCACTTGGTGTTGTATACACTAAATTTCAAGGGACCGCAATACCAATGTCTACAATCAACTCGATAAGGAGAAACTACGTATTCAAAGCGAAAGAAACAATTTTGTCCTCTAGAACTTCTTCTTAACGAGGTTGTTTGTTTGGCATATCTTTTTAATTTTAAAGTTCATATGTTAATCGCATATCTATGAGGACAGAAATAAACAATTCCCAATTACCGATATAAATTTTATTATTTATTAAAACTATTTAATGTAGTTACATAATTTTTAAAAGAAAATATAATTGAAACTAGTGGTTAAATAAACTAAACGATAATTCGACGAGATTGTATTTTGTATATTTACATTTAAAAATAATTCTATAGTGTTTAAAATTTTATATTAGAGGAGATTATATGTAACATATTTAAGATGGAAGCACAAGGAGCGAATTGTAATGTTTTTTAACCTATTTTGTTGTTTCGTAATGTTTGGATCCATAAGTTTGATTTTCGATGGTTTATTTTTGTAATTTAGTGAATATTGGGTATAATACTTTGTTAGAGATAATAAGTTCTCATATCCCAAGATTGAGACATTCCGAGCCTAGTATACAAGGTCGTTGCGCTACTTCTCTTATTACCAAATTATTTTTGGATGTAGCCCCATCGGGTTTATATGATAGGCTTGGACCTAACACGCATGTGCGCTCGGATGCCCACGACCGCTGCTCTACGGTCCGTCTGTATCGAACTATGACATGGTATTTGTAACACCCCAAATCCGTAGGACTAGGAGTGCTACTGCCTGGGATCTCACAATGGATCCTGGCCCTAGCGTGACAACAACCTCACTGAATCTTATAATAAGGCACCAATAGATTAAAACAAAACATAAAAACTGATGTATATATATATATATATATATATATATATATATATATATATATATATATATATATATATATATATATATATATATATATATATATATATATATACATATCAAAAAGGTGATACAAGATACTGCTGAGTACAAAGTCAAACTCAAATCCGTACAATAAGGATAAACCCCAAAATCCCACGATGTCGCCCAGTGTGCGAATCCCTCAGCAGATCACCCCTCCGGATCACTCCGCAGCTCTCCTAACCTGCGAGGGATCTACAACACGGTATGAAACCGTTAGCTAACTATACACATATATAAGAAGATGCTAAAGCAAACACTTCAGCATGATATCAAACATCTACCCGGTTTATTATCTTTAATAAGTTGAATCATTCAGTCGTATAAATAGATATATCTGAAGATAGGTGACACGAGGAATATAATCCCCGCCTCTTAGTACTCTAACCAGCTAGGGTGGTATCAACACACCTCCCGTGTACCCTGTGGGAATGGTGAGGGGCCTTCCTTTATACCAGATCTGGCCTTACTACAGAGAACCTCCCAGACTCCACTACGGGATGAAAGGGAAAGGTTATCACAGCCACTACAATGGGCGGTCAATATAACATAGGGCGGTGACCAAATATTAACACATGTTATAAAGAACATAACACACACCACTCAAGCATACATCCGATATAAGGATAGTAGCTAAGTAAGTCCTATCGACTTACCTCGATCTCAAAAGTAACTCAAGTATGATCCACTCTCAGAAACGTCCACTCCAAACTGGAGGACAACACAGCCTATACAAGACACACATATATATATATCACAATCCTATCACACAAAGGGTCACACCTAGACCCAAGGGATCCATAAGGGATCATATCCAACTCATAACCTCAAGGCCTTAACCGGCATATCTATATCATACTCGTCATAAACCGATACCTAGCATGATACTAGTTCCCTCATACTAGAAAGGAAAGGAACTACCTAACTATAGGTAGTCCCGGGACAAGACGCACCTGCGTGATCTAAGGACGCAGGGGCGGAATGCAGGCAACCGCGGGCGCGGTGACGCTCAGCCGCGGGGGCGGTGACAAGGATTGCTGGCAACGCAGGCACGACGCTGGCACGGCGCAGGTGCTGTGGCACGTCTTCCGCAGGGGCGGTGACTTCTGGCCGCAGGGGCGGCGACAGTGCAGAATGAAACCTCGCGGCTTCCCTTTAGCTCTTCACGTGATCAAATCACGTTTACTCTCTTCCAGATTCACATACATACATATCAATACATATTCCAACATCAAAACCCTTAACATACATCTAATCCTAAGCTAGAAGGATTGAAACAAAGAAAGAAAGAATGAAGAAACAAGGAGAACATACCACACTGTGGTCTAGGCACGAAAAAGCTCCAAGATGACACCTCCACTAGCTCTCAAGCTCAGCATAACACTCACACACACCAGCATCACCCACAAGATACAATCTCCAAGGAAAATTCCAAGAAAAACTCAAGCAAGCTCAAGTGAAAGGATGAAGAAGCAAGAAGGACGTAGGACTGAGGAAGAGAAGTGAGGAAGGTGACCATTGCTCAGCAAGGAAAGGAAAGAAGTAAACCAAAAGGGTAAAGCACGAGTCAACAAAACCGGCTACAGCCGCCGGAAACCGCAGGGGCGGTCCCATGAGCCGCAGGGGCGGGAACCCGCAGGGGCGGCGGTCAAGCCCGCGGGTGCGGAAAGGCCAATCTCGGGCCAAAGCCAATCTCGGTTATGGTCCGATCTCGGTCCGAAAGAAAAGGGCTCTCACAGTATTTGAGTGGCTAGCCTCAATATGGCTCGCAGGGGCGGCGGCAGACACTCGGCTCGGACGGCAGCGGACGGGCGCGGGTGCGGCGTGCTCGGGCGCGGGGCGGCAGCAGACGGCTGCAGGTGCGGCGTGGCTCGGGCACGGGGGCGGTTCCTTGGAGGCGACGCAGTCCTCCGCGGGTGCGGCTCCTTGTTCCGCGAGGGCGGCTCCTGTGTCCGCAGGGGAGCCGGCTTGACTCCGCGGCTGCGGTTTCGGCAACAGTAGGTTCCTCATCTCCTTTTCCTCTTCGTTCCTTCCTTAGTATTGATGTTGGATCATGTTAGTAGCATGCCTAGGATGGATCTAGAGTAGCTTGGAATGCCACTTAGTGGTTGTGAACCTAGGAGCCCTTAAGGTTCGATGTAAGTGATGGATATGAGTATGTGAGCATGATGGACCTTCTAGGCTAGCTTGTGCCTCTTTGGTTGAGGATTTCTCTTGTGGAATTAGGGACTGTTGTGGGATGTTGCATGTGTTGAGAGTGTGATGAGTAATCGGGATCTAGGATGCGTTTCCTAGTTTGAGGGTTAGGTGATCTTGCGTAGATCACTAGAGTGAAGTCTAAGGCTTCTTGAGTGTGAGTATTTATTGATATGCATATCTCTTGTGAGCAGGTTGTGGGCTTCCTCCTTAAGGAAGCAAGAGTGTGGTTGACTTGGGTTTGGTGACAAGGTAAGTCTCCAGACTTACTTAGCTCGTATTTTCCGTATTAGCATTGATGTGTGTTTGGTGGTGCGTGTTTAGGTTTTGCTATAACTATTAAACCGGTAAATAAGACCACCGACTTATATGTATAATTTTGGCCCAAGTGTATGATAACGGGCGGTGACAATACTGCCTAGCCTTGCGGGGTCTAGGGGATTTCTCGGCGACTTGCCCGGCGGGTCAGATGGACGGAGGCATCCGTGCCATTCCTTGCCGGAGGGGGAACCGAGGCGGGACCATTGGGGTCTCGTGTCACAACAAAAGTTGAATTAGAACGGGATATGACTTGATCATATAAAGATAAAGAAAGGGACTTGTGTGATTTATATTATGTGTTATGGGTGTGTTTGTGCCTTCACTGCTTTTCTAATGTGTAGAATATTAGCTAACGGTTTTAAACCGTTTGTGTTTATGTCGTTTATGTCTAGTTGGATGCTGTTGCATGATTAAACTTTAGTATTGTGGTTTGTCGTTTTGAGGACTCGGCTGAGTTTCCAAGTTGTACCTTTCTCTTTTCGTTTCCGCATACATTAAAAACATATTTGAGTTTTCGACCTTTATTTGTGCCATGTTGGAAGGTCCGGTGAAATTGTTGTCAAGCTAAGGGTCGGGACCCATTGTGAGGTCTCGCCCGTAGCGCCCCGAGTCCCGCGGATTTGGGGTGTTACAAAAGTGGTATCAGAGCCCTAGGTTGACAACAATGGCCCTCGCAATCTTTCTAAAGGCCGAATGAGGTATAAAACAGAACTCCCACGGGTTCTGACTTTTCGTTTTCAAAATCATATGCATGAGTAGGGTTTGGGTTAGAATGTACGGGACCACCGCTCCTTCCGCAAACCTCGGCGACAATGATCTCTGGATTAGAATTAGGTACTTATATTATTAAGTACATAAATATTATATAGTTAAATATAACTTATGACCTTAGGGTGATTGTGGAAATTGTATGTATCTAGATACTATGTGACCTTAGGATGTTTGGGCTTGCATGCCTTGGATATATATTATGAACATGTTATATTTATGCTTTTAAGTATAATACCGGATTATAAATAGTACCACGTATTTATATTTAAGTAAATGCAATACGACATCAGATGGCACATACGAGAGCGACAGCATATATCGGACCCGATAGGGGTAGACCACCACTTCCCCTACCGCCCCAGGAAGGCGGGGACGTGTAGGAAGACCTCCGGGTACGAGAGGTAGAGGTCAGGGACGCATCCCGCTGCGGACCCACCAGTTGTGGGTGCACCAACAGCAGAGGCCCCAGTAGAGGAGGTCGCAGAGAGTATCATTCCCGAGGCTAGGGATAAAACCGTGGTTAGGTCCGGAGCACAGGGTTCTTCATCTACCAGGACCGGGGGAGCGTCCGTGGAAGCTACGGTATTTGGAGATTACGTACGTCGGGTAGAGGAGGTATTTAGGACTGGAGCGCCACCTCCCGCACCACCAGTGCCTTCACCTGCACCAGCGAGATCAGCTGAGGTCACACAGAGGGTGACCTAGGTTCGGGCTGCACCAGAGATAGTTGCACCAGCAGTGGTTGTACCCGAGCCAGGTGTGGAGGTTGCTAGACCGAGAGACGAGTTGAGGTCTCCGAGACCTGATTCATGGTTGAAGGCTTTCAACCAGCAACATGTACCCTACTTCGACGGGAAGGTAGGGTTAGAGGTGGAGCACTGGATTGGGCACGTTGAGTCAGCCTTAGAGGCGATCCGTTGTCTAGATGAGAGGTAGGTTGAGATAGTTCAGACACTGTTTCGAGAGCAGGCCCAGTACTGGTGAAGGACAGTTAGAGGTGGTGTGACTAGGATGGATCAGCTGTTGAGCCTCGTCAGGGAGACCTTCTGCCCAGCTTCGTTGAGGAGTGACAGAGTCCAGGATTTCCTGGAGGCGGGATTCTAGGACGTCCCAGTCATTGAGGCGATCAGGCGTTTTCGGGCAGAGTTAGCCTTGCTGGGACCTTCGACACCCCCAGCGGACCAGCAAGTCTATCTCTTTTCCAGGAGACTGAGGGAGTCCACCCGCGCTTACCTGGCGGGATTCCGTTGTACCTCATTGGCGGAGTACCAGGACCGGGCTTCGGCCTATGAGAGAGACCGCCTTGGGTCTAGGAGAGCAGCACAGTCCGAGAGACCGGACAAGAGACAGAGGATGGCACCAGCTGGGTCAGGGGCCGGAGCGACAGGTCAAGGACGTTCTGGTCCTCAGCAGTCGAGACCGGCATCCGACGGAGGACCCTAGTGCTACGGTTGTGGAGTGTTTGGACACAGGAGGGATACATGTAGGAAGCCGCATGTGGCTTGTTTCACTTGTGGCCAGTTGGGCCACCGAGCCGCCTTTTGCCGTCAGGGCAAACCCCAGTCACACCAGGGTTCTTCGCCAGCTGGTATAGCAGGGGGCAGTCAGAGGCCGCCCCAGTATCAGGCGCAGGGCTCTCAACAAAGGAGCCAGGGTCAGGGTCTGACCCGCACTCAGGGATCCGCTCAGGGACAGGGCCGAGGTAGAGGCCGTGGTGGAGGTACTCAGGAGACCAGAGGCACACATGCCAGGGTATTCGAGCGGAGGAGTGTTGTTGATCCTCCAGCACCGGCAGCCCCAGGTACTATTCAGATTCACGGTTTTTCGGTCCGAGTTTTATTTGATACGGGTGTCACGCACTCGTTTATATCCGATGATTGTGTAGCTAGGTTGTCCTTAGCTACGATAGAGGGGAGACCCTTTACTATAGGGTTACCCGATGGAGGTAGAGTTAGTGGTACCCGAGAGGTACGCGGTTGCCCCATTCATTTGGGGAACCGAGATTGGTTAGCCGACTTCTTTGTCATGCACTTAGTGCATGAAGAAGTCATCTTGGGTATGGATGGACCGCCATCATGCCGTTTTGGACATTAGCCGGAGGACCGTGACGATTTCCACAAAGACGGGGCAGGAGGTGATTTTCCGAGGTTGGGACCTCGGGAAAGCCGGTACAATCATTAGCGCCGTACGAGCTGCTAGACTTATCGGCAAGGATGTGAGGCCTTCTGGTGTTATGCCATGAAAGAGGAGGAGACGGGACCATCACTGAAGGAGATCCCTGTGGCATGCGAGTTCGAGGACGTATTCGGGGAGCCACCTGGGCTACCACCGCAGAGGAGCGTTGACTTCACTACTGAGCCTGGAGCCCGGCACTAGACCGATCTTCAAGGCTCCATACCGCATGGCGCCGATCGAGTTGCTGGAGCTGAAGAAGCAGCTCGAGGAGTTAGCCGATAGGGGTTTTATACGCCCGAGCGTTTCCCCTTGGGGTGCACCGGTCCTCTTCGTTAAGAAGAAGGACGGATCTTTGAGGCTTTGTATCGACTATCGGGAGTTGAACAAAGTCACCGTCAAGAACAGGTACCCGTTACCGCGCATTGATGATTTACTAGACCAGTTGTAGGGAGCCTCCGTATGTTCACGTATCGACTTGAGGTCGGGATACCACCAGCTTAGGGTGAGAGATGAGGACATACCGAAGACAGCATTCAGGACAAGATACGGCCACTATGAGTTTGGTCGTGATGCCATTCGGGCTCACGAATGCACCTGCCGTCTTCATGGAGTTGATGAACGGAATCTTCATCGACTTCTTGGACCAGTTCGTGGTGGTATTTATTGACGACATCTTAGTCTTCTCCCGGAGTAGGGAGGAGCATGAGGGACACTTGAGGACGGTGCTTCGAGTCCTCCAGGATAGAGAGCTTTAGGCTAAGCTCTCTAAGTGTGAGTTTTTGGATGTCCGAGGTGGCATTTTTGGGACATTTAGTTTCCGCCAAAGGTGTCTTGGTTGACCCGGCGAAGATAGAGTCTGTTCCTCATGGCCGCCTCCTAGGACGGTCAAGGAGGGTGCACAGTTTCTTGGCTTAGCGGGATACTACCGCCGGTTTTGTTGATGGTTTCTCCGTGATTGCACGACCGCTCACTTCCTTGCTGAGGAAGTCTACCAGGTTCGTCTGGTCCGAGCCTTGCCAGCGCAGCTTTGAGGAGCTGAAGAGGAGGTTGACCTCCGCTCCTGTGCTAGCCCAGCCTGAGGGCATAGAGGACTTTGTAGTATATAGTGACGCCTCCAAGCTAGGCTTGGGGTGCGTCTTGATGCAGAGGGTAGGGTTATTGCGTACGCTTCCCGGCAGCTGAAGTCGTACGAGGAGAACTACCCTACCCATGATCTTGAGCTAGGGGCAGTGATTCACGCCCTGAAGATCTGGCGACACTACTTGTACGGAGCTACGTGCTAGATCTTCACAGACCATAAGAGTTTGAAGTATATATTCACTCAGCGGGAGTTGAATAACCGCCAGAGGAGATGG